>SNVD02010719.1:0-48491 GCA_013180625.2 Boswellia sacra | reverse complement strand
TCACATGCATAAGATTTCTGCATATGTCCTACAGCCATGTTTTCCACAAGAGAAGTTAACTCAGAAAGTTGTTATTCAATGTTCGGAGTGTTTACCTCATTTACTCTCCATGGTAGTTGTGGCTCAAATCCGCCACTGAATTGTATTCAGGTTTATTGCCATGTCGCCTAAACACAAACAATCAGAAAAGAAAAACAAACAAAAATAAGAATTAACAATGAAAAAGAAAATAACAAATCGATTAGAAAATCAATTCCCGGCAACGGCGCCAAAAACTTGATGCGTTCGAAACTAGCAAGTATACTAGTCGCACAAGTAATAAAGTGATAAGTAGATATCGTTCCCACGAGGATTGATTCTAATTGAATTTGTTATTTCCAGCAACAATAAACTAAACAGGGGGGGATTTTTGTTGAATGCTTTACTAAATGAAATAAGAATGCAAGTAAAGAATAACAAAACAGAAAGTAAATTTGAATGAAAAATCAATGGGAGAAAGCTGGTTAAGGGATCCTTCTCTACTACAAGATATGGATTTGCGAATTAATTGTAGAATTGTCATCCAATTACACAATTGAAATTATCAACCGTAGATAACAACAAGCTCTGTTATCCCAATCTTTCCTTACTTTGTTGTTAAACAAAACAGGCTCTTTATTTAATCTCTATCCATTAAACAACCTAGAACAAGCTCTCTAAATTTAATTCAATGGATGCATTACGATAAGAAAGATAGGTTGATCTAAGCAATAAACACACAAGCTCGGATTATTTAACTTAGTTTGTATTCTCCAATTGCAATCTCTGATCACAATTTTGCTACTAAGGATTAGAAATTCAAGACAATTACGGATCAAGATTTCTAGTCTAGCAATAGACAACAACCAGATTATATTCAGTTGGCCATTCGAAATACAATCCAACAAGCAATCATAAGCATTAGATATAGGAAAATACAAGCAAATTCAATTAGAGAATTGGATAACAACTTCTTGCACAATCAACTTACAAAAACCATATCAGGGGCTTTGAAATCACCCTCAACCAATTCAGATTCAGTTACACATGTTTAAGAACGTGGTAAATACAATACAACATGGAGACATTCCAGAAAATGAAAGGGAAGGGAAAAACTTAGCAAATTTGATGTAATTCTCTTTGGATTGTAGTTCTTCCTCTTTCCAAGCTTCCTTTCTCCTTCAAGAACTCCAAGAGATGAAAGAATTCCAGAGCTGCAGCCTCCACCACGTTCTCCCCTCTTCAAGTTCTTCAAATAAAACCCTAAAATGTGTTTATATACTCTGCTACAGTAACCTGCTACAGTGTCCCGTATTATACATGCTACAGTGATTTGTGGAATTACATTTCTATACTTCTCACACTGTTTTGATTACAACTTTTGGTACACTGAATGGATTTATAAACCGTAAATTTCTCCAGAAAATAGACTTCGAGAGCTTTCCAACGGTATATAATATGTCATCGGGTTCATTGTATATCAATACAATTAAATCCGAGAATATGGTTGACTAGCAGCGGTGAAAATGAAGGGTTTTACTCCATTTTTGTGCAAGTTGCTCCAAAACTCCTACAAATATCAAAACCACACAAAAACATAAAAATACCAAGGAATATAGCAAAGAAACATGGATGAATTAATATGAAAATGATATATAATTAGACACCTATCAAACCACTAGATGTAACTCAAAGCATCATGCACTAATAATCTAACACCACAACATATGTATAACGACAAATAAACAAAGATTTACTATATCACAAAAATATTTTTTGATTGTAAATAAATAGTCATGCTATCATAAATAATTTTGTATTATCTCAAATAAAAAATATATATCTATTACCTCCATATTGTCTTGAGGTTGATAAAGAGATTCAATCTCGATACTAAGTTGAGCCAAGAACTCTGAATACACATTTTTGTTGTCAACACAATTTGAAAGCATTAGGCTTCCCTCAGGATCAAAATAAAATATTCTAAATAAACAAGGTTAAGAGAATAGTTTAGTAAAATATAATATTTAAAACACAAAAGTTATGCAATTATCATAATGTTTGAATTACATTTTATCCCCTTTTTATAAACCATATAAATATATATACACACACACAAAGATAGCCAAGTTGAAATCTACATGTCAAAGTATAATGACAATATGCATATTTTAATGTGACATGAAAAAACAAATAGAAATTGGCAACACACTTTCACAACTTATGCAAGCTTACATTTCTATTGTTTATACATTCGCATATTTGTAACTCATGGAAGGACAATGACTTAATCAATGTTATACTCTAGATCACCCAAAAAATTCACACAAATATGTATTCACAATATAAAGAAATAAATATCAATCCACTAACCATATCATAGTTAAATCATACAAGTAGTGGAATCAATCAAAATATATCATCATAACCAAATCTTATAGACCTCGAAAAAAACTTATCAACATAAAAATATCATTGGATAAACAAAATAAAATAAGTAATCAATATACTCTACAAACTATTCACGTTATATACCAACTAGTAATAAATTAAGGTAAACAATAAAATATATAAGACATTCTTTGGCTTTAGATTGTTGGGAATATTTATAATAAATTTAAATAATATAAATAAACAACAAGATATCAAAGAAATAATAAAATATGAATTACATTAATATATTAAATAAGTAGAATAAATAAAGAGATATAGTAAGAAATATGTGGCCTGAGCACTTCGGAGGTATGTCGAAGGCATTGTCCTAAAGCTAAAGAGTCCTCCCCTCGTGCAGATCGAATCGGTACTCAAAGGCTCCAAGATACAACCCTGGTACTCACAACCTATCTTCTCGATGAGCACGATCACCGCAAGAAAATAACATGTCTTCATGTGTCGCGGTTGCTCAAAATCATCAAATACTCAAAATATTTCATGTTAATGTTAGAACCTTTGAGACTCCTTTATATAGTAATCTCGTAACTTAGGTAACTTATAAATTAATTCTTATAACTCCCAAGCCATAAGTTCTTAATAAAAGCATGAACGTTACAAATAATAAGTGTCGTAACGTTCATGTTTTTATTATACTTGTAACGTATGAAATTAATCTCAAAATAAATATTGTAACTTATAATGTAAATGTTTGTTTTAAACCTTTTATCTCCAACATATTTAGTGCTAGAGAACTGATTTTAATAGGAGCGGTACCTTTTTGAGAAGAAATCCTCTAGCTATTCTTATTATTTGAGATGGTCAATAAAAATTAAAGTCAGAGAGAGAGAAAAATGTCAGCAAAAATAAATAAATAAAAATAAAAGTAGAAAGGCCGATATATTACCAAATACTTTTTTATAATATATAACAACAAAAATATATGATTGCAAATATTATTCAGAGTACAATTTAAAATTTGAACTTGAATAAGAGATATTCAAACAATTAGTTGTATAGAGAGGATGACTATTTGGAGGTTCCTATATGATATAGCTTCAAGTATTCTACTATTATAAATGAAAAGGACTATTGCTCGGCTCTGAATGGAAACAACAACTAAATTGAATTGAATATCAAAAAAACAAATGGATTAAAAAGAGAAATCTTGACTTTTGCAAGTAGGTGGTTAAATCTTTGGTATATACAATTTTTTTGATTCCAACCGGTAAACGAGATCTTCGAACTATAGGAGAATCTTCTATAATTTCCCATGAAGGGTTATTTTTGGTTTTGTTTAAAAGTTTTTCTATTAGACCCCACTTTTTACCTTTTCATCCCCGACTTTTGTTTTGATTTTTATTTACAATTTTGTCCCAAATTAAAATTAGTAAAGAAGATTAAAAAAAAAATTAAATACATGTATGATTTCAAAGTTCAAACTCTTCAACTTTTAAACGGAAATATAACTCTTCAACTTTTCAACGCAAAATCATGGAGAAAGCAGTCATAAAACTAGAAGAAGATAATAATAAATAAGTAAGATTATCTATTTTTATCTTAGATTCATAATATAATGATTGATGCAATCAAGTCTTTTTTTTTTTTTTGACACTGTATCTAATTTTCTTATATTTTATTGATTTTGGTCTGGTAATTAATCTATTCTCCTCAGATTCAGGTTCTAGCCACTAACCCTTCCCTGTGCTCTAGCTTTCAACCTCGGTCAATGTAGTAATATTGCATTCCTCTCCGACGAGAATAGTAAGGATTTTTCGGCCACTTCCCATGTACTTTCAATGCTTTGCTTTGGGCACCGAGCACGGCGAGAGGAGGCTGCTCAACCACAGGCGTGCGAAAGAAGTGAAGGAAGACGAGCACAACCGTCACTTGCAAAGCGAATAAAGGAACAAAAAAAAAGGCTCAAATAAAGCATAGGACACATTAAGTAAGCAAAAGGCGAACTAATCTTAATCAATAAGAAAATGGTAGATGACGTTGACTGCTATAAACTACTTTATAAAAACCATGCAAGTAAATGGCGTGTAATTAAAAACTTAGTTATACATTAAAAAAAGGTATCTCAAAAACTAAATGGGATATAATGAGATTAATATAGGGGTTTAAAATTTTTAATTAGATGTATTTAGAAGTGGGGGCCGAAAAGATGAAAAATAAGGATTGAATAGAACAATTCTTTATTTAATCAATCATTAATTTTAAGAACAAAGAAGTCTGATTGGAAACAAAGGCATGTGTGCTTATGTAGTGAATGATGCGTTCCAAACTAGCAAGTATACTAGTCGCACAAGTAATAAAGTGATAAGTAGATATCGTTCCCACGAGGATTGATTCTAATTGAATTTGTTATTCAAAAGCAACAACAGAATAAATGGGGGGGTTTTGTTGATGGATTAACTAAATGAAATATTAATGTAAATGCACAATAACACAACACAAAGTAAAAATGAGTGAAAAATCAATGAGAGACACTGGTTAAGGGTTCTTTCTCTACCACAAGATATGGATTTGTGAATTAATTGTAGAATTGTCATCTAATTACAGCATTGAAGTTTATCAACCGTAGATAATAACAAGCTCTATTACCCCAATCTTTCCTTACTTTGTTGTTAAATAAAACAAGTTCTTTATTTAATCTCTATCCATTAAACAACCTAGAATAAGCTCTCTGAGTTTAATTCAATGGAAGCATTATGAAAAGAAAGACAGGTTGATCTAAGCAATAATGATTGGAAATTCAAGACAATTAACCTAGGTTGATTCACACAGGTTCGGATTATTTAACCTAGGTTGTATTTTCCAATTGCAATCTCTGATCACAATTTTGCTACTAATGATTGGAAATTCAAGACAATTACGGATCAAGATTTCTAATCTAGCAATAGACAACAACCAAATTATATTCAGTTGGCCACCCCAAATACAATCAGCAAGCAATCATAAGCATTAGATATGAGAAAATACAAGCAACTTCAATTAGAGAATTGGATAACAACTTCTTGCACAATCAACTCACAAAAACCATATCAGGGGCTTTGAAATCACCCACAACCAATTCAGATTCAGTTACACATGTTTAAGAACGTGGTAAATACAATACAACATGGAGACATTCCAGAAAATGAAAGGGAAGGGAAAAACTTAGCAAATTCGATGTAATTCTCTTTGGATTGTAGTTCTTCCTCTTTCCAAGCTTCCTTTCTCCTTCAAGAACTCCAAGAGATGAAAGAATTCTAGAGCTGCAGCCTCCACCACGTTCTCCCCTCTTCAAGTTCTCAAAATAAAACCCTAAAATGTGTTTAAATACTCTGCTATAGTGAATTGCTACAGTGCCCTATTATACATGCTACAGTGACTTGTGGAATTATATTTCTATACATCTCACACTGTTTTGATTAGAACTTTTGGTACACTGAATGGATTTATAAACCGTAAATTTCTCCAGAAAATAGACTTCGAGAGCTTTCCAACGGTATATAATATGTCCTCGGGTTCATTGTATATCAAGACAATTAAATCCGAGAAGATGGTTGACTAGCAGAGGTGAAAATGAAGGGTTTTACTCCATTTTTGTGCAAGTTGCTCCAAAACTCCTACAAATATTAAAACCACACAAAAACATAAAAATACCAAGGAATATAGCAAAGAAACATGGACGAATTCATATGAAAATGATATATAAATAGACACCTATCAGTGAACTACAGAAATTTGAATTTTATTCTACCCCGCCACTACATTAAAATAACAACATAATTATTTTAACTATATCTGATTTGCAGTTCAGAATCACCTGTTTTTTGCAGTATGTGAACCTCCAGAGACTCCACATCTACACTATTTATGTTTCATGTCAGATGTGTGCAAGTTGATCGAAATTTATTACATAGCTTGTCGAGTGTTGGAGATGCAATGCAAACTCAAAACAGAATTTTGGAAGAAAATTGACTTGTATTAACAGAGAAAATTAATATACAAGAATTACACAAAAACTCCCCTAAACTAATCCTGGAGCTCTCCTGGCTCTCTCACACTCTCAGAACTCTCTGGTTCTGGAATCCTAACTCTCTCTGGAGTCACTCTGATTACCAACAAGGCAGAATTCGTCCCATATTTATAGGGAAAATTCTGTATACAATTTCAAAGGGTTGGCCACCTAACTTTGACTACCTCCAATGGAGGTGCCTAACTTTGACAATCTCCTGGGTAGGTAGCCTCCCTTTGACATAGGAGGGACCTTCCAGAAGCTCATCAATTCTCCCCCTCCATCCCATGTGAAAGGGGATAACTACAAAAGTAATCAGACCGCTTCTAGTCCAACGATGTCTCTATATAGTTCCAGCTTGTCTCTAGTGACTACTTTTGTTAACATGTCGGCTGGATTCTCTTTAGTGTGGATCTTCACTAGTTTCAACAGTTGCTTGTCCATCACCTCACGTATCCAATGATAGCGAATGTCGATATGCTTCGTTCGAGAATGGTACACTGAATTCTAGCTCAAATCCAGAGCACTTTGACTGTCAAAGTGTACTTTGTACTCCTTTTGCTCGATCCCAAGTTCTTGGAGAAACCGCTTCAGCCACAACATTTCTTTTCCGGCTTCCGCTGCGGCAATGTATTCTGCCTCTGTCGTGGATAGCGCAACACACTTCTGTAGTCTTGACTGCCATGACACAGCTCCCCCTGCAAAAGTGTAAACAAAACCTGATGTAGATTTCCTACTATCAGGATCTCCGACCATATCTGAATCTGTATAGCCTTCCAAGATTGGATCAGCTCCCCCGTAACACAAGCATATCTTCGAAGTACCTTTAAGGAATCTGAGAATCCACTTGACTGTCTCCCAATGTTCTTTCCCTGGATTGGAAAGAAATCTGCTCACGACTCCTATAGCATGAGCAATATTTGGCCTTGTACATACCATGGCATACATCAAACTTCCTACAGTAGAAGAATAGGGCACCGACGCCATGTCCTCTATCTCTTTCTTGGATGAGGGACATGATCTCTTGCTCAGCTTGAAGTGATTAGCCAGTGGTACACTAACTGGCTTAGCACTATCCATGTTGAACCTTTGAATCACTCGTTCAACATATTTCTCCTAAGACAGCCATAATTTCTTTTGTTTTCTGTCTCGATGAATGTGCATCCCCAAGATTTGCTGAGCTGGTCCCAAGTCCTTCATATCGAAGGTTTTTGAAAGTTCCTTCTCCAGCTGCTTTATTTTTGTTGCATCTTTTCCGACGATCAACATGTCGTCCACATATAACATGAGTGCAACAAAGTCTCCACTTGGAAGTTTTTGGAAGTAGACACATTGGTCTGCAGCGGTTCTTTTGTACCCATGACTCACCATGAAGGAGTCAAACTTCTTGTACCATTGCCTTGGTGCTTGTTTGAGGCCATACAAGCTCTTTTTGAGCTTACACACGAGGTGTTCTTTTTCTTGAACCTCGAATCCTTCTGGCTGCTCCATGTAGATTTCTTCATGCAAGTCTCCATGAAGAAATGTTGTCTTCACATCCATCTGTTCAAGCTCCAAATCTAGACTTGCTGTCAATCCGAGGATGACGCGGATTGAGGACATTTTTACCACCGGTGAGAATATTTCATCAAAGTCAATTACTTTCTTCTGAAGGAATCCTTTTACCACCAATCGGGCTTTGTGCTTTATCACCTTTCCTGTTCCATCTTTCTTGAGCTTGAATACCCACTTGTTCTTCAGTTCCTTCTTTCCGTCTGGGAGCTCGACCAGTTCATAAGTTTTGTTCTTCTCAAGAGAATTCATCTCATCTCGCATTGCATGCAGCCATCGTTCTTTGTCTGGATAAGATAAAGCTTCATGAAAGCTTTCTGGCTCCCCCTCATCAGTAAGTAGTGTATACTCTGATTCCGGATATCTCCTCGACGGAATTCGACCTCGCTCAGATCGTCGTAGCTGAGGTTCTTCATTTCCAGGAGGTACAGCAGCTTCTATAGGTGATTGTGGCTCCCCCAGCTCAGCAATCTCTTCATTTTCCTCCTCCTGATCTGCTTCTGGAACTTCATCTGGTACTTCATCATTTCTTGTGGCATTTGGTGTTGAATCTGCAACAATATCTAGGGCACTACTAGTGGGATTTTTAGATATTATTGTCTTTTCAGCGTCTTCATATGTTTGGTCTTCGTGAAATACGACATCTCTACTCCGGATGACTTTCTTTTCTTTGGGATCCCATAATCTGTATCCGAATTCTTCATCTCTATAACCGATGAAGATACATGGAACAGTTCTTGCATCGAGCTTCTGTCTGAGCTCCTTGGATACATGTACGAAGGCTAAACAACCAAACACTTATAAATGATTATAGGAGGGCTTTTTATTAGACCATACCTTTTCTAGAATCTCGAAGTTCAGTGGTGTTGATGGTGCTCTGTTGATTAAGTAACAGGCAGTATGAACTGCCTCCCCCCAGAATGGCTTGGGTAACTTAGCCAATCTGAGCATGCTTCTGACTCGTTCCATGATGGTTCGATTCATCCTCTCGGCCACTCCATTGTGTTGTGGTGTGCGTGGGACCGTTCTTTCATGTCGAATGTCATATCTCCTACAGTAAGCATTGAACTCTCTGGAGGTATACTCGCCTCCGTTATCTGATCAAAGGCATTTTAATTTCTTACCCGTTTCACGTTCTACCATGGCGTGAAACTCCTTGAACTTCTCCAGAACTTCATCCTTCGTCCTGAGGAAATACACCCACACTTTCTGAGATGCATCATCAATAAAGGTCAAGAAATACCTTTTACCGCCTAAGGACTCGACTTCGAGAAGTCCGCATACATCACTGTGTACTAGCTCTAATAACTTTGATTTCTTCACTGATGAGGAGCTGAATGACACCCTCCGTTGTTTCCCATACAAACAATAGTCGCAAGGATGAGACGCTGCATCCTTGGAAACAGTGATCAGCTTCTTTTTCTGAAGAGTTGATAAACCCTTCTCACCCATGTGATCGAGCCTTTTATGCCACAAATCTAGAGGTACCATGTGTTCTGCTACATGAAGGCTCTCTCTGTTTATCTTTACATGGGTCCTGTAAAGATTATCATATAATTTACCTCGAGCAACCACCATGACCCCTTTCAACATCTTCCATGTACCATTGGTGAAACAACTCTCATAGCCTTGCTGATCAAAGGCTTTTACCGAGAGCAAGTTGAGTCGAAGATCTGGCACATGACGAACGTCCTTCAAAGTTATTTTGCATCCGACGTTAGTTTGGAATTGAATATCACCAATTCCCATAATTTTGGCGGTGCTGTTGTTTCCCATCTTCACTATCCCAAAGTCTCATGCTTTGTATGTGGTGAAGATCTCTCTACAAGGAGTGACGTGGTAGGAAGTTGCTGTGTCAATTACCCATTCTACTCCTTGGTCTGCTGTGTGGAAGCACGTCTCTTCTGCACAAATGGTCACATCTTCTACAACGGTGACTCGTGGTTCTTCGCAGCTTTGTACTTGTGAACTCTCCTAGTTCTACTTCTGAAGACTGCGACAATTTTTCTTTATGTGACCCTCTTTGCCACAGTGATAGCATTTGTAGGTGGGTCTCTGCCCATCTGTTGACCTGCCCCTTCTGTTTGTCGATCTGCCTCTACTTTTGCTTCTACCTCTTCTCCAGTCTTCACCTCGAGACTATCTTCCTCGATTCTCCATGTTGTAGGCTTCATCTTGACTGGCGCCTGCATCTTTTCTTCTCGCCTCCTCGTTCATCAAGGCATCCTTAACCATTGATAAGGTAAGTTTGCCTCCGGGTGCTGAATTACTGATGAAGACCACTAACGTCTCCCATGAATCTGGAAGGGAACTGAGAAGTAGAAGTGCTTGTTCTTCGTCTCCAAGCTGTAACTCGACTGCTGTCAATTGATTCACCAAGTTCTGGAACTCACTTATATGTTCTGCTACAGGAGTTCCGCTCCGCAACTTCAAGTTCACAAGCCGTCTCATCAGGATGGCTTTGTTTCGTGCTGACTTGGCTTGATACATACTCTCTAATTTTGTCCATAGAGAATATGCATCTGTTTCCTTGGCTACATGGTGGAAGACACTGTGGTCGATCCATTGCCTGATCTGACCGATGCATTTTTTGTTAATTTTCTTCCACTCTGCCTCTTTTTCTGTCTCAGGTCTCTGCCCTTGAAATTCTATAGGATCATATAGATCCTTACAACTAAGGAGATCCTCCATCCTGGGTCTCCATAGTGTGTAGTTGGTAGCAGTCAATTTTATCATGGCTCCGGATGATTTTTTCATTTTAGAATAATTAATTCACTAAAATGAAAATTGAATTTCAAAAATCCGAGCCCACCGTTACGTCCGGAACAGTAAAAAATGGTGGAATAGCCTCTTCCGGGGCTCAAAAAATTCTTTTTATGCAATAAATACTAAGCTTGGAAATTCTAAGGACTAAACTGAAATTTCTTAAGGGCTAAACTGAAATTTCAGAAACTAAGGGGGGCACAATGTTATTTACCAGAATATAGGGGCCAAATTGATATTTCCTAAGGACTGAAATGTAAATTTCAGAAATTCAGGGGGTCAAAATGTAATTACCCAAAAATACAGGGGCCAAACAAATTTCAAAAAAATATGCTGACGTGGCAGAGGCAGGACACGTGGCCTGCTGACGTGTCCTTGCTGACGTGGCAAAAGTGCGCTGACGTGGTGGATGATGTGGCGCTGACGTGTGTCGTCTTTTTCCTTGAGACGCGCGTGCAGCGCGTGAAGCGAGTGAAGCTCACTCGCAGTGCAGGTCCCCGGTGCGTGCAGCTTCTCTGGTTATCGTCTCGGTCACCGAAAAATTACAGAATGATCAGCACGACGTTACGAACACACTGGACACTTCAAATTTGGAATTCGAATACTTTCCGAAAAATCGAAATTTTCCAGAAACAGGGGACTGATTTTCTCTGAATTTTTCCTCGCTGTTCTGACGTTCTAGGAGCTCAACGAGGCTCTGATACCACTTGTTGGGGATGCAATGCAAACTCAGAACAGAATTTTGGGAGAAAATTGACTTGTATTAACAGAGAAAATTAATATACAAGAATTACACAAAAACTCCCCTAAACTAATCCTGGAGCTCTCCTGGCTCTCTCACACTCTCAGAACTCTCTGGTTCTGGAATCTTAACTCTCTCTGGAGTCACTCTGATTACCAACAAGGCAGAATTCGTCCCATATTTATAGGAAAAATTCTGTAAATAATTTTAAAGGGTTGGTCACCTAACTTTGACTACCTCCAATAGATGTGCCTAACTTTGACAATCTCCTGGGTAGGTAGCCTCCCTTTGACATGGGAGGGACCTTCCAGAAGCTCATCATCGAGTATATCTGAAACTTTCTTATATTTTTTATCAGTCCCTAGTTAAACAAACAACCAAATGTTTTTCTGGAACCAAATTAATTAAAGGCTTCGAAGAATAATTTGGATACCGATTTCAGCTCTTGAAATTGCACCTGGCACATCTTATATCAGCTGCTAAAATCACTTCTTGAAACTGAAACATCAGCTTGGCTTACCAATGTCAACTTTTAAATCTTAATTAATTGTTACACATATACAGCTCAATCTTCATTCAAACAAGAGAAAGAGAGATGCAATTTTTAAAAGAACAGACAAGAGCTGTATTGGCTTTTTTGTGGAGTAAGTTGTATGTTTATTAACAAATCTCATATGACTACTTTTTAATATCCAAGCAAAAGAATTTAGGTATATATGTACTAATTTTTTTGGGCTCTTTTAATATCTTAATCATTCATTGATACAAGTAACTGAGTAATTAAGCCAGAAAAGTCTCTTGCGGTTAATTGTCTGCTTACTACATACAGGTATGACAGAGAAATCGCAGCATTTTTACTTGTTTAAAGCTGAATTAAGTGGTAGGCATACATGGCATAATCAATAGTTGATAATCCTAGTAGTCCCACCTCGTGTTACAACATTATGTGTTAATGTTTCCCTCAAGTTTATGTCGGAAGACCATATTTCAATGGTTGTTTCAAGTTCTCATACATGGGCAGGGGAGGCAGCGGGCAATTGCATTCATATATGGGTGTCCATAAAAATCTTCACCAATTCTAGGGCCCGGGCAGGCCTAGCTAGTCCAACAATAGAAAGACTAATTTAGAAACAAATGATCACACATCTTCAACCAATTCTTTATTACTTGCACATTAAAATTTTCTAGTTCCTACAATTTGCCCAGCTCGCTGCTTACAAGTGGCATCAAAAACTATTGTCCTTTATATTTTGTAAAATGACCATCGTTTAAGTGTGGAAAAACAACTTTACTTACCAATGTACAACAAGGAGTGAGTTAGTTATCTGCAGAGACAGAGAGAACAACAAGTGCATGTAGAATAACACACTCCATGCATGTAACAACTCACGCTCAAAAAATGCATTTTCCATTCATAAAATCCTTCACAACTCTCATTTCTCCATTCAAAAACACACCAAAAATTTTATTAATTGACCCTGATAAGTACTCTTAACAACACACACAATGGCCTCTCTTCAATATCTTCCTTTCATTGCTATCAGCTCTTTTCTCATGCTGCTCCTCTTTGGCCTTGCCCCAACTGCCCTTTCTCAAGGCCCTAACACCCCAAGCCCCAGCATTTCCGACTGTGTTTCGCGCTTGCTTCCACTATCCCCGTGTGCACCCTATGTACAAGGCACGGTCCAGTCTCCATCACAGATGTGTTGTATCAACCTGAAGCAAATCTACAGCCAGCAGCGAAGCTGTCTTTGCCTCTTGCTTAGTGGCACTCCCTTGAGTAATATGCCAATTAACACCACACTAGCCTTACAGCTGCCAGTTCTTTGTGGCCTTCAAACCAATGGCTCTGCCTGTTCTGGTATCATTTCAATGTTTGTGATCATATATAGCCTTTTTGTTTTTTTCTTTTTTCCTCACATTTAATTTAGTGCATCTCACTTTTTTGCGATGTTTTGATTTATTGAAGAGGTACCAACTGGCTCTCAAGATTCCTTTGGCACGAACACCAACTCTACTGTTGCTGGTATGCAAATTTCTAGCTAGTCAAGGCGTTGAAATTTTAATAGCTGTGTTGTAATTCACATCTTATCTGTTTGATATTTCAGCTTCTCCCATGATGGCTCCAGTGGCACCAAGACCTAGCATCATGGGACTTGGACTTGGCAGTACTGGTATAAAGTTGAAGGCAGAAGGCCAATTGGCAGTTGTGGTTGCTGTGTCAGCAATTTTGCTATAATAATTCAAGTCTAACAATCCAACCATATATAAAGCTTAATCCACTCATCTGTAGTAGGTGATTATGGAAACTGGCAAAATGAACAAGTATTTTAGGATTAGCATCAGCATTTATGAATCAGTTATGGTGTAATTTACTATTTTTATTTCATTCTATTGTCATTATCCTACTGTTAGCTTGGAAATGGAAATGCAGGTGGTTTATATATATATATATATATATAATCTTATTTTTGTTATGACGATGATAGCCTGTTAGGGGTTAAATAAAAATAAATAAATAACCAGAGTAAGAACTGCAAGTAAAAATATTTTGAGTAAAGATTGTCAATATCAGTAACCTCTGGCCAAAAACAAATTTATAAGAATATAATCACTGTCCTAAGTGATCGTGTAGCTTATCGAATCCATGTTCTGCAATCATAAAACACGGATATTCCAAGAATTCTCACCACAAAATCAAGAGTTCGACATTTTATTGCATTTATTTTGAATAACCATCTATTAATATTTTCGGGAAGATATTGATGTACCCAAAAAAAATCCCTATAAAAGATATTTCGCCTTATGTTTCCAGCTTTTTTCTTGTAAAAGAATGATATGATCATAACCCTGCTATAAATATACCAAATAACACAGTAAGTCACTTAGAGAGGAATTTTTTACCAAAATCAGATAAAATTACCTCAGTACAAGCATAATTGTACACAATATTGGATCAAATAAGTGGACATCTCGCCAATTTGCTGGCAATTTGGATGCGTAATAACATATCTTTCTGTATTAACATCTCACAAAAAGTTAAGATACATATGAGAAGAGAAATTACAAGGATTAACTTATAAATTGAGGGCAATGCCTTCAACTGCTATTTTCTTTTAAGCCTAGAACTACATCATTTCTGGGATACGAAATTTTTTGCATTCATCTGAAAGTGACTATTCCAAGCTTGGTGCTACCTCGGTTGGGTTAGACTCAAAAACATCTGAATCTGAACCAGAAGCCTCTGGTCCTTCTAAAAGCTCTCGAGATTGGATTGACTCTTTGTATGCAGGTGTCTCCTTAAAATCTGTTGCCCCTTCATTGTATGTAACCACAGCAATCCCACATGCAATCAGCTGTTATATTAACCAAAAAAAAAAAAAAAAAAAACCTCAGCCTCAGAAATCATCAAGAGATAGCCTCATCAAATGTGAAAATCGTTAAAGTCATATTAAATAAAATATTTCAAAAAAATTTTTTGAAGTTTTGGACATGATAACACGCTTAGACATGCAAAAACTTCTATGAACTCAAGGTAGATGATGATCATGTAAGAAACAGAAAATTATTTCATTTTTACCTAGACTTTCCAAGACCAAATCTAAGCTAATAGGTAACAAAATCTCCACAATTAATTTGGGTATTACAAGAAAATGAGTGCACCAAATAAACACTTGATGCATAAAGAAATTGCTGAACAGGTTATCACATTCCTATCAACTACTATTATCTATTTTGAACTATCACATCCCATGTTCTCTCTTCAATCATCTGACTCAAGTTAGTGACGCCAAATTCTTAATAATTACAATCTCGTGCTTCCTTGCTGCGTGAGAAAAATGCGCAACAGCTGAAATTTTGGGCCCATGAACCTCTCCTCTATTAAATTAAAGTAAAGAAGCATCCCAATCTGATTATTGTTATCCTTGTGTTCATAGATTCATGATCACCCGATTTTGAACATTTCCAGCCGTTAAAAGTATTCCAACAAGATCTATAACATCAAAAAGTTTTAAGCTTTTAGGTGAGGTAATTTCTTAACATGGTATTAAAGCCAATTAACTTTGAAGTCACTGGTTAAACCAATATATATATATATATATATATGTTTATGTAAAATTGGTTATGAAAAGTAGAAAATATAAAAGAAATAATATATTACCGCAAAAACGATGCCAAAAGCCCACATGTATTGCATAAAGAAGCCAAAAGCGTCCCACTGCGGGCCTTCCCAGAAGTCAGGCTTCCCACCAGGAAGATCAGGCAACACAAAACCATCCTCCACACTCCCACTCTCGATCTTAACAACACTCTCTCCTTCTGGAATCTCATAACTCCTTTGTTCCTGCTCTTCTTCGGCGGTGGTTGCGCCGCCACTCCTCCGGTTCTTGCTGTCGAAACGTCCCGTTCGAGAGGAGAGCTTCTTGGCTGCTGAGACCACGAGGCGAGTGCGATTGCTATTGCCAGCTGTGCAGATGGAGGTGGGAATGGGAAAGAAGATGAGCTGGCGACGAAGAGGGTCTCTCGTGGTGCTAGAGGTCACGTAGAGGCCTCTGCCTCCACCATTGCTGATGGTGAGACTGAGAGCCATGAACGAGTGGATGTGGATGTGGATGAGAGCTTTGTCTTTGTTGTGGATGAGGAGACTGCTTATATGTATGTTTCGGATCCGATTTGATTCCCGACCCGAAATGTTGGTTTCCTTCTATGGGCTTAGCCCAACATTCCTTCAAATCTCCATGATTTTATAGGAGAACGCTACAAAACCACCCTTAAGGTTTGGTATTACGGGTGTTCGTCGGTTTAAGTCCGATAGATTTGGCTAATACTCAATCCAAGCCAATAATGATTTGTTTAGAGATTTTTCAATCTAATCCGATCCAATCAAGAATTGAAATCTTATCTAATCCGATTTTAAAAAAATGTCATCCGATCCAATTCGATCCGATCCAATCCGAACTTTAAAAAAATAAAAAAAATTCAATATGATTCAATAAAAAACATAAGTTAATATGATATTATATAAATATAATGAGAACTTAATTTTACTAAGAAAATTAAAATATTGGTAAACCATAGTATAATACATAAAAATTATTTATAAATTAATTAATATTCGTAAATAAAAATAACAATAAAATTTTAAATTATTCCAATACAAATATTATAATTTAAATAAATTTGTAGGACTCCACGCAATAAGCTACCATGATAATCGGAACTTCGAACAGTTTATTACTGCATAATTGTATTAACTCAATGTCATCCACATATACTAAAGAATGCCCTGCAAACATGAATAAACAATTGATAAGTAATTGATAGTTTTTATATTGAAATAAATATCAATGGCATGAAAAAAAAAACAATTCATGAAATAAAAAATAATAATAACTAAGTTATATTTATACTTACCAATTACACATAGCACAGATGCCCTATATCAATGATCATCAAATGTATTTTCTTCTGCAACACCCAAAACTTCTACAATAGACCAAAAAAGGGCTACTTGGAATAAAAAGATTTTTAACTTGAAATAAAGATAACAATAAATAGAAAAAATTAAATGTAATATAATATTTAGCAATTTACCTGACTCAATTTCTTCAATTTCATCCATCATTTCACAAAGGTTAATTTTTGATGAAAAACGCAACCATTTTTGTCCACAAATGAGTGCTTCTACTGTCTTTGAAGATAATGAACTTCGAAATGGATCAAGAATACGACCACCAGTACTAAATGCTGATTCAGAGGCTACAGTAGAAATCGGTATAGCTAAAACATCTCTATCAACATGAGATAAAATTTTATATCTAGAAGAATTAATCTTCCAATAATCTAAGATGTCAAAATTGTTATTCTCTAGATTCTCACATGATTCCATCAAATGACGATCAACCTCTGATTTGCACTCTACACTACTAGTCTCTTTCAAAATCTTCTTATAACCAAAATCAAATAACATGTCAGCATCAATCTCACCACTGTCAAGTTCTATATCATTCCTATCATGCTCATTATCTTCAATTTCTATATTGTCAGAGTGAAGCAATTTATATTGATCATATAAATCACTTAAAGTTTGTCTCACTTTAGCAGTCAACTCAGTAACTATACTTTCACCATATAACAAGGAAAAGTAATATCTCAAAAGGCGTTCCTTATGGCGAGGATCAAGCAAAACAGCAACAAATAAATAATGATTCATCTTTTTATAGCTTCCCTAATATTTTTCATGCTTCAACGTCATATTTTCAACCATTAACTTTAAGAATTGGTCATCACTCCCACACCAAGTGTTCAATTGTGTGTAAATCAAACTCAATTGGCGCAAAAAGGTATTAGAGGTCACATATAAAGAACCAGAAAATTTTAAAGTGGCATCATAAAAAACTCTCAAAAATTTTATAAAACAACGAGCATAATCCCAATCTAATGAAGTAGGAGCCCCCTTCTTTTCATTCAAACAAAACTCAAGAACATACTGTGTATCTTGATCCACTAAGCGCTCAAAAGCTTTTTGAAACTTTTCTGCAGCTTCTAACATTAAATAAGTGGAATTCCACCTAGTTGGACCATCTATAGAAAGAAGCTTTTTTGAAGAAAGTTTTTCTCGCTCCAAACATGCCTTGAATTTTTTCAATCTTGCCGGGGAAGATCTAACATATCTAACCACATTACGAATTCTAGTGATTGACTCATGGTAATCTTTCAACCCTTCTGTGACAACAAGATTTAATATATGTGCACTACATCTCACATGCATAAACTCACCCTTCATTATTGATCCACTCTAATTATTTATTGTCTTTGACAAGTATGCAATAGCCAAATCATTAGAACTTACATTATCAATCGTTACTGTAAATACTCTCTCAATGCCCCATCCTAATAGACATGTCTCAATTTGCTTGCCTATTGTGTCACCTTTGCGGTCTTCAATTAAACAAAAATTTAAGATTTTCTTTTCTAACCTCCAATTATCATCTATATAATGAGCAATAAGACACATGTAATTAAGATTTTGCACAGAAGTCCACGTGTCTGTGGTAAGGCAAATCCTTTGACAAACTGTGATAAAAAATCTTTCAAAGCTTGCTTTTCCTTTTTATATAGTTGCAATGAGTCATGTGCAACTGTAATACGTGAAGGAACTTGAAATCTAGTTTCAAGCACTTTACACATCTCCTTAAACCCCTCACCTTCAACAACTCTAAATGGAAACTCATCAATTATGATAAATTTAGCAATTGCTTCCCTACATGCTTCGGCATTATAACTTGAGGCAACAAGTTTACCTGCCTCCTCCCCATTTTTACTAGGCTTATAAGATAAGGTTTTTTGTTTCTTGTCTCTTAAGCCAGTAAATTTTGGACATTTTTCTCTTATGTGAATCAACAAATTTGAGGTTCCATTTTTTTTAGACCCACAAGCATATGCTTTGTTACAATGTCGACATTTGGCCCTAAGCTTATCTGGATCAGTACCTATTTTCATAAAATGTTCCCATACCATTGAAGAAGGTTTACTAGGTTTTCTCTTACTTATAAGCAATTCTTCAGATATAGGAATTGTTGTAGTGTCATCATCAACGAGCATACCTTCGATTGTCTGAATATTGTTTGTTGCCATTGGAGTCATTAAACTGTTGCCTTCATCCATTGGAGTGGACATCTATATTACGAAAAGTAAAAAGAAAATAGTTGGAAACAAAATCAACTGCCTTCAACGTTTCTAAATGTGTGTAATTTTGTTAATTACAAGAAAAAAAGATTAAAAAATTGAATTAATATTTTAAATTAACTAGTTACATAAAAAGAAGAAGTTTCGATCATGATTTTGTTTTGTCTTCTTCTTACTTGCCTAACATGCAATTGAATAAAGAAAAAAATTAGAAAGAATGATGATTATTAATTTATCATTATTAAAAGATGATACCACAAATGCAAAATAGTGTAAGCCTTACAAAGTTGTGCAAGTGGTGTCTTCTCTTTACGATATTTGACACCCTTTTTCACCCTTGGAAAGATTACTAGACGTATATTAGTTTCAAAGTAAATAGATTTCTAGACAAAACAAATTAGTAGTCAACTATAACATTGATTTTAATAATCATGATGACTAACATCTCTTTTTGTTCTCGCATGGCACTCTTGCACTCCACCCTCATGCACAACTTACTAGCATGCCAATGTCAGTTTCTCTTTTTAACAGTAAAAAAAAAAAAATCACAAACCTTTCAGGAGTCTACAACAAGTTTCACACTCAATAACATTGTCTGGAAAGTGGGAGACATGGATCAAACAGCAATATTGCTATATATCATTTATTAATAAAAAATAATTCATTATAAAATTTCCTTACTCTAAAGATTGATTTGGATGATAGACATTTATGCATATAAAAGTAAAAAACTAGAAAATGTATGAGAAACGCACCTTTTTCATTCGAATTTTTGACTTGTTGACAAGAAGAAAAATAAGAGACGGTGTCACTAGACTCACTGCGGCTGTAAAAGAGAAACAAAGAAGTTGTAAATTACTTTATTTAGGGTTAAATATAATTTATTATGTTAAAATTATAAATTTATAATGGGTTGGGTTGTTGTTAAATTTTATATTACATAGTTTATTTTATTACCTACTACATGATTGGATCGGTTTATAATGGATTTTTATAATAAGATCCGTTATCTGATCCAATTAAGTCGGTTTTCAAAAATTTCAATCCAATCCAATCCATTAATTGATCAAATCCAAATAAAATTGGATCAGTTTGGATTGGATCGATCGGTTTGACCGGATTGGATTGGATTTTGAACACCCCTATTTGGTATCATGTACCTCGATTAAGATTTTCGTATTTGTATCAATATAATCCTTAATCTCTATGTATTTTATCACTTAGCTCCACCAACGGTTTTTATCTAATTTTGCATTAAGAAAAATTAAAAAAGATATTTTTACCATTATTATTATATAATTGCTATACATTAACTAAATTAATCTTACTTTCAAATCTCAATTCTTAAACTTGCATTAATACTTATTCTCAATCTCTAATTCCTAAATAATTGAAACCTTGATATCCCTTGAAATCCAAATTCAAACCCTAATACCCTTGGAAGGATACGTTGCACACTATTTTCAAATTTGAAAACTATGTGTTTATTTATGCATTTAGAGTTTTTGTTTTCAAAATTTGATAAGAACATGTGATTGGTTTTATTTTTTTTTTAATTTTGAAAATGATATGTAGTTGACATTGATTTAAACATTTTGAAAAGTGTGCATTTTTTTAAAATTGTTTTTAAAATGCAAAAAAAAAACACACACACACACACACTGGTGATCTTATTTGAAGAAATCAATTTGTAAAGATGGGTGGGCATTATTAAGGGAACCCATGAAGATGGAGGAGAGGAAGAGATCCATGAGGAAGATATCCATGAGGGAGGAGAATCATATTCCTTGCCTTGGAAGCATAAATTTGTTTATATAGGCACATGTGATCGATCTTGGCCATCTATTGGTGTGATATGTCACAATCTCAATGGTCTATGTGGCCTTCTAGATGATTCCCAAATGATTCCATACTCCAATTTCGAAGTAAGAAGAGTTGTCATGTGGCTAACTACCTATGATTTTGTTGTACACTGGCTCAATTAGGTGTCGATTTACTCTTTTAGTCAGGTGGAGACTGACTCGGAGCTTAGTTTGGTGAGGAAACTTCAATCAGTCAGCTTCTTTCTAGCTTGATGACATTGCTTTAAAGGTCTTGGTTGAATATTCACTTGGTCTTCAAAAGGGCATTGGATTCAATTAAGAGGGCATTTCAGTCCTTTAACAAAAAGGTCCAAAAAGTCCCATTAATGGGTACATATATCATCTGCTAAGGCATGATTTTTTTTAATTACAAAAGCAACAATTTATGAGAAAAGACTATTGGTTTATGTTGTCTATTCCATCGTTATATGAAGAGAATTTGGTATATTGATTGAACCTTTTTATAGTAAAACATTTTATGCAAGCTGATCCCTCCATTATCCTTAAATTATATCTTTACTTTATCTAGCATAGAAAGATATATCAAGAGTCATACAATTGTGATTGCTACTACTCAAGATAATTTTTATTACCAGTAATGCTAGACTTAGAACCTTCATACAACCCAAACTCTATAATCTGATTTGACAATCTACGTGGTAAAATCCTATTAGATATGTAACTTCTCTCATTCTTTTCTCCACTAATAAATTTTTGCCATGTGGACTGCGAGATTAAATTGTAGAGTTTGGATTCTACGAAGGTTATAAGTCTAACACTACTCTTTTTATTACTTTGTCGCATGTTATGTCAAATTTAGAATGTTTGACAAGATTATTGTACTATTTTTATTTAAGTAAATTACTTAATAGCTCATTTAACTTAACTCATACGTTATATATATATAAATTTCGCACCCACTACATATAAACACTAATTTAAATATTTTAAAGAATTAAATAAAAAATTAATTAAATTGATAAAAAAAAACATATCTTGATAGTTTAAAGTTTTATTTGAAATTATATTAATTAAAGAACCTCAATATGTTAACAAGAAATGCATGGATATAGCTTAAAAAAATCCAAGTATCCAATGTAAAGAAGCAGATAAATAAGATTCTTCATAAGATAAAATTAAATAGAGTGATGTTAAAAATAAATTTGTTTTAAAATTATGAGACTTCGTATTTTAAACAATGAAATTTCTTTAGGTGAATAGTGGTGAAGGGCAAATCTCATCTCCCTAGTTTATGCAATTTGTTATTCTCTGAATTCAAGGCCCATGTTTTACAGCTAGCCTAATTTTCCGGCTCATTTTCAATATTTTGATAAGGGAATGGGCCGTAAAGAGAATTTGTATTTGTCCCTCCATTTTTTATTTTAAATTCATCGAACGAAAATATTAAAAAAATAATGACAAAATATATATTATTTTAATATAATATTCAAAATTTTTATTTTGTAACTTTTTTTTATCTAAAATTTGAATATATTTGAACTTAGCTAAAGTTTGAATATATATAAATTCAAAAATCTAAATAGTATGTTTTTTAACTTTAATGGCTAATATTAATTTTAAATTGTTTGTTTTTCAAATTGAAAAAATCTAAAAACTATTAACTTCACATTTTATGCCTTTATTAAGGATTATGTATATTCTATGGTTACATGTTACATAAGTTATCAGTATAAAGTCATATATATTATTAATTTATTTATCTTAAAAATGATGTACAAAATTAAAAAACAAAGTGCAAAAAATAACTGCATTTTAATTTCATAATTTTAAATTAATTAAACTATTAAAAATCAACCAAATGATTAACAAATAAAAAATTGAATAGTATTCGTATAGATATTGAGTAAAAAACACTACCGCCCCGTAGTTTGAGTGAATCACATTCTACCCTGAACCGTCAGAGAAATAACATAAACACCCCTATTTTCCAAATGCTATTAGTCAATCCTTTAATAAAGGTATATTCGTCTTTGCATGCATTTGTCTTACTCAAGAAATTAAAAAGAAAGGGGTGGGCGGCAGGACTTTAACCTTGGTTATATATAAAAAAGAGAGTATTGAAACCATGAAGCTAAATCTTTAATAATGAAAAGTTTTGAGTTAATATATTAAATATCATAAAAAAGTGTAACAACACATATCACATTTGATAATTAATAAACAATAATAATTTAAAATTGTACTACCATTTTTTAAGAAAAATTATTTCGCATAACTTTTAAAAATAAAAAATCTACAAAAGAAAACGGTAATTCAAATGGTTCCGTCTGAAAATTTTATTTTTAATTTGTACTACCATTTGCAAAAGAAAATTATTTAGCAAAATCTCTAAAAATAAAAAGGAAAATTTGAAAAAATGGACACAATTAGGTGCCCTTGATGAAATTTAGACACATTCTAAAAAATTTTCATCTCATAGACACTTTGTAGATAAAAAGACTAAAATACCCTTACCCTTATGTAATTGAATTTAGAATAAAAAAAGTAAGTAAGTAAATGAAACAAAGAAACCAGTCACTCCTTCGTATACATCACTGTTCAAAACAACTTCAACAACTGAAGCTGAGCAAACAAGGTAAGAACAACTTTCCTTAATCTCCCTCTAAATAGTATAAAAATTTCATTAGGTTGTAATGTTTTCTCTATTTATCATTTTGGTAACTGTCAACCACATTATGTTGCTTAAAATAGGGATTTGTATGTGAACTAAGGTTAGAGATAGTGCCATTTTTGTCAAAATTTACTCGAAATTGACAATCGTTGTGAGAGAATCTGGTATCGTAGTCGACGGGGGAAGAAGACGAGATTTGTCGAGCGTCATCGAGTGTCGAGGGGTTATGTCGGATCGATTCTTGACATGTCGGATGGTCATGTCGAGGGTCTGGGGTTGTGTCGAGTCTAGGATCGAGTGTCGTGTTAGTGCGTCGAGTGGAGTGCCAAACGTGACGAGTGTCGGATGCCAATTTCGTCGAGTTCATGTGTCGAGTATATGTGTCGAGGTAGTCAAGCGTCAGTCGTCGTGCATCGAGTTTATTATTGAGTGTTGAGTGTCAAGCGTTTATCTTCGAGTTGCATCAAGCGTTTAGGCAGAAATGTCGTTTTTGTGGCTTTTGTAACTATTTATTATCCACGGACTTATATGATATGTCTCTATCATGCAGGAAATGGAAACTTTACGCATACTTATTCTATACAATGATTCTTGAACTATGCAAGAGAATGGTGGTTATTTATACACCGGTGGGAGGGCGTTGTGGCTTTTGTAGGCAATTTTGTAACGATTTATTGTCCACGGACTTATATGATATGTCTCTATCATGCAGGAAATGGAAACTTTACTCATACTTATTCTATACAATGGTTCTTGGACTATGCAAGAGAATTGTGGTTATTTATACACCAGTGGGAGGGCGAAGCCATTGATAATTCGTAGGTCTGCTACCTATAATGAGTTGGTTGACTGTATTAGTACTGAAATGGGTTGGGATCTTTGTAGGCATAACATAAGTTTAGAGGTTCAATTTCCTTTTAAGGGTCTTCCGCCAATGTCGACTCCTATTGAGACTGATAACGATGTTTGTTTCTTTATACAACATTGTTTGGAGGACCAACAGTCACATACACCGTTAATTGTCAAAGTTGAAGATAGGGAGAAGCGAAGACAGAGGTCAGGATCCGATGCAGTACGTAGGTGACAAAGATCTTCTCATCCTTCTATGTTTCGCTCAGCCAGTGGAAGCAACCAATTAAGTGAGTCCACTCCTGTTTGTGCACAACCACAATTGAATGATGACGTTGGCATTGAGTTTGAGCAGTATTCAGGACATGCAGGGTATGAGTTAGTTGGGATCTTAGTTGAAAATGAAGAAGGGGTGCCCCCGTCGATGCCATCGAGATTGTTACGTCATTTTGATAGCATTAGAGAATTTGAGAGTTTAGGTAATATTGATGTTAGTGATGCTAGTGATGATGTTAATGATGATGATGGTGGTGATGAGGATTACGAAGATAATGATGATGGTAGTGATGATGTTAGTGAGCATGTTGACGATGACAATGACGATTGCACTATTCGTAATGAGAATGATGTTGAGGGTTTGGATGATTTTATTGTTGATGGCCAGGATGTAGACGGTTCACATTTTGATAATGATGAACAAACGAAGATCTTGAATGATGTGAACCCGGTTGTGCCGTTTACCGTTCCTTCTCCAATTCACTCTGTACCTACTCCTCCACTATACGAACATCAGCAAGATCCAGTGTCGAATAATAAGCTGAGAATGAATGTAAATCGTAGACATGAAGAAGCTAATTTGGGCTCTGAGAATGACAGTCGTCGGGCTAACACATTCAAGTGGATGCCGCCTATTGTGCATTCATCATCCACAGATGGCGATGATGTTTCATCGTTTGTAGTTGACGGGATTGAGGTTGGGGTTGGGTAGATGTTTAACAACAAAATGAAGCTTCGTGAGAAGTTATCAAATTTGGCACTAAGACGGCACTTTCAATTCAAGGTGAGGAACCCTAATGCAATAAGGTTTGAGGTTGTCTGCCGTGCTGAATCTTGTAAATGGCGTTTACACGCCATAAAAGTAGCTGATTCACATTTCTTTCAAGTGAAAAAGTATAAGAACCATCACACCTGCTCCGGTGCTGGACTTCACCCAAATCACAAACAGGCAACTGCACATGTCATTGGCAAACATATTAAGAGCAAATTCATTGAGGTATCGAGAATATATCGTCTAAAGGATATTATGTCTGATGTTCAGGAGTCATTAGATGTTAATATCACATACAACAAGGCATGGAGGGCCAAAGAGGCAACTTTACAAGAGCTTCATGGATCGTATGAGGAATCATTTACACTACTCCCCCAGTACATGTACATGATTGAGAAAGCAAACCTGGGGACCAAAACTTCTTTAGAAACCGATGACAACAGCCATTTTAGATACTTTTTCATGAGTTTGGGGGCCTCTATTGCTAGATTTGCATCATCAATTAGGCCAGTTATCGCAGTTGATGGTTCTTTTTTGAAAGGGAAATATAGAGGTATAATGTTTTTAGCTTCTTGTATGGATGAAAATAAACAAATATACCTCTTGGCATTTGGAGTTGGACATTCTGAAAATGATGACTCTTAGAACTGGTTCATGAGACAGTTGCGTGATCATGTTGTATAAAATATCTGAGATCTTGTTTTCATTCTGACCGTCATCGTAGTATTGAACGAGCTATTGTAGCAATTTTTCCTCATGCACTGCATGGATTGTGCACTCATCATCTGAAAGGTAACTTGAAGGCAACTTTCAAGGACAAGACATTGTTGGAGATATACTACCGAGCTGCAAGGACATATCACTGTGTTGATTTCAACTATCATATGCGATAAATTGAATCGTATATGCCAGCAGCTGCAACTTATCTTTGAGAGATTAGAGTCGAGAAATGAGCACGTTCGCAGTTTCATACTCGACGGTATAATATCATGACAACAAATATAGCTGAGTCGATGAACAGCTGCTTGCGACACCATCGATTCCTTCCGGTGACATTGTTAGCAGATTATTACTGGGCCAACTTGCAGCAATGGTTCTATGAGCATCGACAGTTATTTGCTAACTCGAAATTACATCTCCGCCATGGGCTAACAATTTGATGGAGGAGCGTTTAAGGGAGGGAGAACGTTTAAGGGTTAGTGGTATCTCTCTTACTATGTATGAGGTTAGAGGCAACGACCGTGTTAGCATCGTTGACATGCACGCTCGTACATGCACGTGCCCGGTGTTTGATCTTGACCAGCTTCCATTTGCACATGTATTAGCTGTTTACAAACATATGAATCTACTAATGTGCCATGATTATTGTGTCCATTGGTATACGACTGAAATATTACTACATACATATGCTCTGCCAGTTGTTCCTGTTGGAGTTAGTGAGGATTTGGTGGTTCTTAAGGAGGTTCGCGGCAGAGTGGTTCTACCACCAGTCATGAGGAAACCAACCGGTCGTCCATGGAGGAATCGAATCCCTTCCGTCGGTGAGTCTTGCTCATCTCAAACTTGCGGGCGATTTGGAAGTTCCGAGCACAATCGTCAAACTTGCTGAAACCCAGTCCCACATCGTGACAAGGGATGATGTCTACGAAATACAGGCAAGGAGTTATTTTGTCTATGTAATATTATTTGTTTGCCTAAAACAACGTAGTATATTTATTTTATTCCAATTTGTGGCTTGTTCAAATTAATAACTTTCATATATATGATTTTATCATTGTATAAAACATTCATGTATGAAACATTCATTTATGTGCTTCATCAACGTATGTAATATTAATGTATTAAACACGAATTTATGTGCTTTTTCATTAATGTATTTACAAGTTTTCGCATCACTATACATGAAAAAGATGTACGACTATACAAAAAATGTCACTATACAATAATATGTACATATCCACAAACTATCTACCCAAAAAAAATGTGTAACTATACATAATACATACATGACACGAAATCATGGTACAGTCGTGCTGGGCTGCTACTCAACCTCCGTTGAATCAACATCGCATGCGCAATGGTGGTCGGAAGATCCGCTGACACAACATCAGCAGGCCCTGTGGTAGCCGCAACATCGGCAGGTACAACATCTGCAGGCACTGTGAAGGCCCCAACCTCTGCAGGCGCTGTGACGGTCGTGGCAGCCTCCTCTGCCTGTGGATGATGGCGATTAACCCAAAGCTGTACCACCATTCTCTCCCGCTGGCATTCGTCTGTGAACACCTTAATGGCTGTCAGTGGACTGCCCCCCGCTAAGAACTCGATATACTTTAAACAGTACACGCCGCATGCTCCTCCCCCAGCCTCTTGCTGTGGCACCTCGGTCTCATCCTCAATGTGCATAATGTCGTATGGGGTTGCGCGGTAGTCAAGACGACCATAAAAATCTATTGACACCATACAAGATTTCAGCTCAGCCAGGCATCAAACTGTCTCTCTGACTGTGTCTATAGAACTATGCCTAACACATGAGTCATATATTACAACGTGTCGGCGATTGAAATCCACCTCGACTGCCACCCAATGATAGCCGCCGATGTTAACAGGGACATAAAGCTGAAAAGGAAATTGACACTATGGAAATCGATCACAACATTTCAAATAAAAGGACACATACTAACCCTTTCAATATGAATGTACTCACCCTATCCACATCGACCCATGGTCTTCCAACGAGGGGTATCTCTCCCAGGACAAACTAGACTATATCGGCCTCGTTAACCTAGTTAATGTTGTCCAGTCTGTCCGAGTATTGTTCCCACAACGACTTTTCTTTCAACTGCAATTTCATGAGTTCGGTTAGGACATTGAAGGAATCAAAAATTAACTACAAATTCAGATGTTTATGAAATATGTACCCAGAATGTGGTGTCCAGGAAAGCAAACCTCTGGACACGAGGTGCGGCCATAGCGCGAGCTCTGTAGCGTAGCATCCACAAGTAGCTATCCATGTACTGAATATAGTAACAGTTATCAATAATAATTTGACATGTATATTGCAATATTGGAGGAGACGAGAAGGACTTAAACTACCTCAGATGCAAGCCACTTTGACGGCCTCAGCAGCGTCTTGAAGAACGCACGATGAGCAGTGTAGACCCCCAAATCAATATCACCTTCCATGTCCCCCAGCCATGCATCGAAGGCAATGACATCAGCAGTTGCTAGGGGGGCACGTGGGTCAAACAGTGGATGGGGGGCTGCTGATCTGATCTCTCTGCTGGCTACATAACTGGGGCCTCTGGCTGTACATGCTGATCGTCTAGGGCTTTCTCCTGTGGCTCAACCCTCGCCCTCTTCCTACCCTGTGGACTGACAAAGGGGCTCCGCTTATGCTTTGCCAGAAGTAGTCAGCGACCTCGATGTAAAACGAAGCTCGTGGGAAGAGCATCGACGTCACGAACACTCATGGCCACAGGTTCCAGTTCAGTTGGCTGCTGGCCTTCAACGTCATCGCCCGAACATGCATCCGAATCCTGTATTAAAGCAAACCTCAGTATCAGGTTAAGCGTGGAAATCACAAAACCTGATTTGTAACTTTTGCAACGTACCGTGTCAGCGTATCCAAAGTAACCAGCCAATAGCACAATAGCCTTACGCAGAAGAACTATCTCCTCCTGAATTTGCTTGTTCTCCGCCCGTAACAATGCAAGCTCGTGTAGAATTGTGCTCTGGAACTCATCATGGACTGGTTGCGCCTGTATGTCATTATTAACGATCAACTTCATAAACCAACAGAGCAGCAAATTAAAACAGATAAGAATACGAATGAAAATTCTCATTACATACCTTCGAGCTTGGAGGGACATCGTCTACAAGAGGGGAAATGTCACAGTAGGTGGTCACAGGACCCGACAGAGGAATCAAATCGCCTACAGGTCCATAGTTATCGAACATCTCTAGCGCAGGACTGATAGGGGCAGTGACTGTGTCCATGTCTGCCCCCATGTCAAGCTTATAGAGGGAACTATGTCCAGTGACATGAGTTCCGAATGGATCCTCGTGACCGTGACTCTCGTACGCTGGACGTGTAGGACAAACGGGGGAAGCAGGCAACGGAGACCGCATATGAACATCACCTGCAAGACTGACTGTGTCTCTGTCTGGCCCTACATTAGGTCTAATAGGGGAATTCTGACCAGCAGGAGGTGGAGTAGATGGATCCTTTATCGGAAGTGGCTCAATCCTCTCAAGGGGCAATAATGGAGCATCCACAGATGTCACCCAGGCCACATGTGCACCTCTCTGGATGCCAACTACTTCAACGAGCCTAACATACCAATGTGTCGTCTACTCCACCTCAGATCGCTCCAAAAAGACGAGTGGACGAGCCTACGTAAACAAATAATCAATCAGATAAAACAGTGATTCGATGTGACCAAAAACAAGAAAAGTTCATAAGACAGCAGAACCATACATACTAGCCTCCTAACCAATAGGACATCATGTTTGACGATGTGCTCCGACGGGGTCTTCTTTGTCTCCCACTTCAACAAGCGCGGTATCCTCCCCTCACAGTCCTTGCCCACTCGCCCAAAAGTCGCGCCAATGTACAGCACAGCCTCGTACAACCAAACCTTCATAACATAAGGGTTATTTAGTGACACTATATATTTAAATTTGTATGTTAAAGAAAAATAATAAACACGTCAACACACATGTTTTGCACTGTGTACCTGATAGCGTAGGGGCACCCTTCTAAGTTATATTTCTCTACCTATTTCCTCTTCGCTTGGGCTCGCTTCTTATATTTTTGTAACCTCCCTCCAATGCGTTTTTCATTCCTTTAAGTGTCTTATCAAAAGACACCAAACCCCAGGGATAATTGTTAAAATTATCCAGTGTGTTGACAAAATCCAACCACACATGGGAGACAAGTCGACATCGATCCCGTGCCATGAAAAAACGCTCTAGCACGTAGTACAATGCCAGCTTCATAACATCCTCGTCTGGCATACGAGACACATTCAAATTCTGAAGTCTCCTATAGAAATCCTTGAGCTCCATGTCCTCGCCCTCGAAGTATGTATCCAACAAAGGGCACGAATTCAACACAGTCGGTATTGGTGGCACCGTGGAAGCAAATCTCAATCCGGTAACCAAACCAAACCATGGACAGAAAAACGAATCAGTCTTCCTGAAAAAAAAAAGAAAAAAAAACATAAGAATACAATAATGGTAACAAAAAAATAACTACAAATACCAAATGCTCAAAAATAAGATTTTTTAACTACACTGTATTTCAAAATCGTATTTTTACCTTTAATAAGGAACCACATCTCTTCGTCGTACCCCACAGTGTTGACCTCCCACAGAAGCACATTGTGCACCAACTGAGATGGAAAGTATAGCTCCCAAATGTCTAGGATAAACCCAAAACATGTATCACGAAACATGTCTTTTTGCCTCGTACTCAAGTTCGCGCGAACCCATTCAATACAGTCCAAACTTGTCAAGTTTGTGATCACCGCATGGTAGTGTTCATCATATGGTGTCTTCAGGGTGAAGGACAATCCATATTCACTTGCCATTTGCTTCAACCTGCAAATACAAGGTCGTTATAGTTAAATATGAATCTAGTTAAATATGAATCCGACACTCGACACTACCTTTCATCCAACATGTCGAGTGTCGGATACATGGTTCGAGACGTCGATATGTCAGTTTTCACATATCCAACACTCGACGTGTCGGATAAAAGCTAGTGTCGAGTGTCAGATTATTCATCTGACACTCGATGTCTTTGAAAATAGACTGATATCGAGTGTCGCTTGTGAATCCGACACGGCTCAACACGACTCGACATGTAAGTGTCGAGTGTTGAGTGGTATCGAGAAAAATCTGACACTCGCCATCATCTACCTCGCGACGAAACCAGTTGGTTTCCATAGTTTTCATACACATCAACCCACAAAAATCACACAATAACACTAGATTTATCCCTAAAAATACAGAATAAGTTCACAAATCCAACGGAAACACAAATCCCTAATTAAGATTCCCTAAAAGCTAAATCAAATTTAACTGAACAGAAAGCAACCAAATAGATCACTAAAACTACAAAAAAACCGACAAATAAACTTACCTCAGTGTCGATGGGTGCTTCTGTCTGCGTCGTCTTGCTTCTATCCTCAGCCGATGCTCGTGTCAGTTTACGTTTCAAGCGGTGTCGAGGGGTTTCGATAATTTTTGTCTGAAGAGGGAAATAAGGCTTTGAAAAAAAATTAAATATATAAGGGTATTTTAGTCTTTTTATCTACAATGTGTCTATGACATGAAAATTTTTCAGGATATGTCCAAATTTCATCAAGGGCCCCTAATTTTCTCCATTTTTTCAATTTTTCCAAATAAAAATTTCACAAAAGAAAACTGTTGTTTAAATGATTTTTTAAATTTTATTTTTAATTTGAAATAAGTACCATCTAAACTACCTTTTTCACTTGAAATTTTTAATTGGAAAATCAAATAGTTTAAGGTAAAAATGATTGTTTAAACTTTTCAAATAAATTTTAAAGGTTATGCTAAATAATTTTTCTTAAAAAATGGTAGTATAATTTTTAACTATTATTCTTTATTACTTCCCAAATGTGTCGTGTTGTTGAAGTTTTTAATGATATTTAATATATTAACTTAAAACTTTTCATTATTTAAGGTTTAGCTGGATAGTTTCAATACTCTCCCTTCTTATGTATAACTTAGGTTAAAGTCCTACCACCCACCCTTTTCTTTTTAATTTCTTAAATAAGATAAATAAGTGCAGAGATACATATGTTCTTATTGACTATCAAATTGATTAACGATATTTAAAAAATAAGGGTGTTTATGTTACTTTATCAAAGATTAGAGGAAGAGTGTTACTTTATCCAAATTATAAGGTAGCAAGTTATTTACTCTATGGATACTAGATGAGCAAAGTATAATATATGGCAAAGATACTGTACACAATTCAAAATTAGTAGGGGTAATTCAGAGAAATAAGTTAAAAGTTCTTCCTAGCCTTTTTTTTTTTTTTTGGGTAAATATGACATGTTACCCATATTTTTTTATAAAATTACAGCAAGTATACATTTTGTCACTTTGTACGAGCACCTACCCTTAATTTTCGTATAAAGTTATCATAGGCCACTCTTTCCTGTTAATTTTTCTGTTTGATAACGTTACGTTTTCATCAATATTAACTCCAATTACTCAAATACTCTTATCTATTCCAGTTATTATTACTGAAATATCCTTAACTATAATCGTGAATGCCGACAATACCCTTATGTTGTTTGAAATAATAATAACATTATCATTTAAAAAGAAATTAATTAAAACAAAACGTTAACGATGGAGTTAATTGCTAACAAAATGTGAAGATGCTAAATGGTGGTGCTCGGAGTGCGGGCTGGTGCTGGAGTCGCACTCGATTGACGTCTCTCGTTGACGGCGGCCTCTCCGTCGTCATCGCCAAGCCAAACGGATCTTCGGGGTAGTTCTTGTCTTCGTCGCTCGGTCGGTGGCAGAATTGTGGGTCAAACTTGGATCGGGGCTTGATTCTCGCTTTCAAGATCATAGCTACCATGTATGAAAGGTATGGGATTGAGCTGTCCGGATCTTGGATCCTATTATTTGATTTGAGTTTGAATATGGGTTTAGCTCAATTAATTTTCTCCCTTCGCTGTTTTTAGCATTTTTCCCTAAATGACTACATTAATTTTAATTTTTATATTATAACACAAAAATATTAAATGACAATTGTAGCCCTCTTATCTAAATTTATTTAAGAAGTTACGACAAAACTAACATAAGGATGACACGTAACTTTACAAAAAGATGGAGCTAGACATAATACAAAGTGACAACAAGTAATAAAAGGAGACCGCCGCATGTAAGTTTATTAAAAGGTGGTGTAGTTTGTAATATTTATCACATTTTATTTTATTAGGGTGGGGTTATTTACCTTCTTAATAATACCTTTTTTTAACATAAAATTTAAAAAATAAATTTTTATTTGAATACTTTTTTGATACAAAAATATTCTTAGCCAATTATAGGATCTTCATTTTTAATCGGCTAAACTTATATAAAATACGAGGGAATGTATTGATAAATTAAAAAAAAAATTTATTTTTAATCGGTTAAACTTATATAAAATACGAGGGAATGTATTAATAAATTAAAAAAAATCATAAATGAATGAATAAAATTTATAAATAATTATATAAAATTATAAATTAATAAATAAAAATTATAGATGATTATATAAAAATTATAAAATTAAAATTATATAAAAATTATTTATTATAAAATTATAATTATATAAAAATTATTTATAAAAAATAAAAAATATATTTATTTATAATTTTTATATATTTATTTATAATTTTTAAAAAGAATATATGATATATAGGGTGTACCGTAACAATTTTAAGGTTTATAATACCTTATTTTATGGAAGACATCTGGATTGGTTTTTTTTTTTTTTTTTTTTTGGGTTGAAAGCCATTGAAAGTAGATATCTCACATCCGAAAGCCAGACTTAGCCTGATTTCATTTTTTTTTTTTTTTAATCTGACAATGGAGTGGAAAACATTGACAAGGCTGCACTTGAATCCTTTCGTCTACCGTCAACTGCACCTTCTTGTCAAGATCACAAGCTAATTTCCCATCACCTTTTTTTTTATATAATATTCAATAGAGTATATCTAGATCCTTCAAGGCCGTGGCTAGAAGCATGAAAAGATTGTATTGGATCGATGCCCTAGCATAGAGAAGGAGGAAACACTTATCAATCTATGTATTTCTTTTTAATTTATATTAATTGATTTTCTATCTAATGTGATAGATGCTATCATTGTAAATCAAATATGAGCAGGATGAATTATAGATTATGTTCAGTTGTTGATAGATTATTTATGATAGATATCATTTTGTTGAAGGTTATTTATGATAGATATCATTTTGTTGAAGGTTTATTAAAAAAAATAAAGTGTTTATGCTAGATACAAGAACCTTGAGGACAGTGGATGAAATTTATCACTTATCCTTAACACTAAAATATTAAATAAATAATTTAGTAATCAAATTTACTTTTAAGATAAGGATGTACGGAATAACTCTTTGGGTGTATATTTAGATATTTTTATTTGAGAATAAATCTTGTTGAGAAACCAAATAACGTAAAATATCTAAATCACTGAAAAATAGGTAAAATACCAAAAAAAACAGTCTATAACCTTTCCAAAAGATAAAAATGAATGTCTCTGAAGCTTTTTTTATTTCAAATTGATAAATGTAATGAAAAAATAACGATACTCTTATCAAATTTTGTCTTAAATCTTATATATCAAATAGTGTATATTTAATTAATTATTGACAAATGAATGAGTTAATGATGTAATAGATGGTGTGATAGTTTTAATTTCATACTAAGTTATTTGATTACATGATTTTAGGATAAATTTTAAGATGCATGTCACTACTCTAAATGCAATCCCTCTATCTATATTTCTCTTAAAATAACTTCACAATCACATGAAATTAAAATTACTACATCATTTAGATATCATTTAATGCACAATTCACCAGCAAAATATTTAAAATTACTACATTATTTAGAAGTCATTTAATGCACAATTCGCCATCAAAAGATGTTATCGTGTGTCTTAAAAGCTATGCTTTAAAATATTTACTATTATTGTTGTTATTTTTATTTACTTGACTTCATTTTAACATTAAAAAGTAGGAAGAAGTCCACAAACACCCTTGAGGCTTAGTTAAACTATTAGTTAAGGACAGTTCAACTTTAAATTAATAAATTAGTCTTTGATTTTAAATTGACGGAGCGTAATTTTGGTATTTGATAAAAAGAGGTACAAATTAGATTTCTTGAAATTTCACGTAGCCACGTTAAGTTTGTAAAATATTATTTATCTCTCTAACCATCAATTTATATCAAGTTTTATATTATTACATCAATAAGTTTTCCTCTAACTTTAATATTAAAAAGCTTATATTAATTTAAAATATGATAGAGTATATATTAAATAGGTATAATTTTTAAAAAATTAATACTTGATTATAAATATTTTATTAATTTTTTAAAAATAATTATTGAAAAGTCTATTGGGCAACCATTCACCATAAATTGCAAGAAAGAGTCATTCCCAATCTTATGATTTTTCTTAAAAAAAAAAAAGAGAGAGAGAGAGAAATACAAAAAATATAAAATGAAATAAAGTTATTATTACTAGTATATCTTAGATAACAAAATGAGTTTTTACCTTTATAAATTTTTTATTCAATTATTTATCAATAATAAATTAAAAGTATTTGTCCATTTTTTGTAAAGTGTTTGTTAGTGAACTTTTCTGATTCTTTTAATAAAAATGCTTATACTAACTTGTTAGTTATTTTTATTATATTTATTTAATATATACTTTATTAATTCTTGAATTACTATATCCTTTTTAATATTTAAATCAAAAATAATTTTATTAATGTATTAATTTTATTCGTTTACATGACAAAAGAATTTGATAGAGATTGATAGATATTTGAGATTGGAATTATTATTTAATTCGGGTGTCATCCCTGACTTTTCAGAAGTGTGGTTTGTCCGATGAGGTTTCATTTCGGACGGTAAATCTAACGAAGTTAGGGTATAATCGTAATCGTATATTAAAATACAACTGTACTGACTTTAACTCTCTTCCTTATATACTCTTATTAAATTATTAATTACAATATTTATCATTTCTTCCTTCTGTCCCGAGCCCTAACAAATCGGTGACGACATTGCACCACACCCCACCACCAGTAACACCCGCCTCCCTCACGGTAGCAGGCGCAGCAGCTGCCTCACCAGGGCCCAAATTCCTCTTCTCCGCCTCCGATCTTGTCCTCTTACTATCCTCACTCTACGCCCCACATGTTGCTGGCTCTGCCTGCACCCCAGCATGAGCCCCGATCTCGTCCTCTCCGTCGCCGATCTCATCCGCCACCGCCGCCAATCTTCGTGGGCTAGAAGATGCAGAAGAGAGACGAAGAGATGGTTAAGGAGCCCACCATCAGAATCGTCACCCTCACCAAAGCCTGTCTCTCGGTCATCCCTCAATGTTCAAAACACAATCCCCCTAGCTCCCTCTATGGTCTGGTGCTGCAAATCCCTTTAATCGTCAATACTTACAAGCGTAGAGCTTCAACTAAAGAGCATTGATTCACTTTTTTTTTCCTCATTTGTTGAAAAGCTTTTTTGCTCGTGAGTTGGGATTTATTGTTTGGTTTCTAACGGAGAAAAATTGAAGAAAGGGAATTTCGTTCTTCTGTTTTATTTTAATTTTCATACAATAGAATTTAAGTTAAAAAAAAAAAAGGAAATACTTTTACCCAGTTTTCCTATCATGCACAATTTATTGCTTGGTAAGGGTTGTGTTGTTGTGGTGGGTGTTGTTTTCTGGGATTTAGGTGGTTGCAATCTGGGTTTGACTGAAATCTTTAATACTTAAATAAAATTATATTTATTTTAATGTAAATAAAATTACCTTCATTTTTTAATTTATTTTTTATAAAATATAATAATAATACCGTATATCAAATTAAAAATTGAAGCCATATTTTAAAAACTTCAGCCACGCTTTCCTGTTTTCCTTCGTCCTCTTTCTTTCTCTTTCCTCTGTTACTTTCTTTCCCTTCTTTCTTCTTCCACTTTCTTTCTTCCCGCTTTTTTTCCTTCTTTCTTCTTCGACTTTCTTTCTCTCCCTTTCTTTCCTCTTCTTTCTTCTCCCATAGCCTTGATTTTACAGATAAACCAACATCCACACAGCCACCAAATCCAATTGGATTTTGCACCGGTGACACAATACAACCCAGCCACCACCAATACAGACAAGCAATAAAAATAAAAATAAAAAGAAAATAACAAATTCATGGAAGGTAGGCTAAAACCGATTCATGAAATTATAGTATTGGGTGCAAGCAGTTGCGTGTTTAGATGAAGATTTCGTCGTTGGAGCTGGCGGCCGGCAGCGGTAGCGAAGGAAAGGAGGAGGTTTTTGAGAGATGTTAGAACTGGGAAGAAGGTTTGAGAGGGAGGAGCTTGCAGGATGATGATGATGATGATGCTGTGGAGTTTTGGGAGGCTGGAGTGAGAAAAGAGATCGATGAAAAAGTAGTGAGAAGCTGGAAAAAATTTTACGCAAACAGTATTTATGCAGCCTTAACCCAGGGTCTCCCGCGTGATAAGTTTGGTTGCTTTTATACACTCCTTATGCAGCTTCTTACAACCCTATCCCCACTTAAGTTTCAACCAAACACAGCAAAAATCAAATATTTTACAAACAGGCCTCTTTATACAATGCTATGGGGGCCGCCAAACAAGTCCTTAATGTTTTCAGTGTCAAAGTCTATGCTAAACATACATGGAATTGTTAAGGTTGAAGACCACTTGCCTTGAGAGGGACATATTCTCCAGGACAGACCTTCAGATGATCAGCCAACGAAGACTTTATATTCTCATGGTGATACGACTTGCTAATGAAGTAGATAATTGTTTGCACAACAAACCCAACTAGAATAACTCCACCCAACAAGAAGCAAACGATTCCAGATAAGTAGAGGAGCAAGAGAGCATCACCAACCGCAGCTTCAAGAGCTGAAAACCATAGACAAACAATCAAGGGGATGAAGATGAAAGCTGCGATGATGTTGTAGATGAAAACGATTGAGAAACTCCAGAAGACAGTGATCATCAGTGGCTTCCAGACCTTCAGGACGAGCTCATGACCTTCCTGAAGTTGATATCCTTGGTTGTGTAAATGCATACAATTGTTGTACACTACGGCAGACACGAAGAGGAGGGAGAGTGTCCCTCTTAGTAATTTTAATTTAGGGTAAAAATTGGGGATGAATAGAACAAATGTTTCAAATAATAGTCCAATTTCACCCCTGGTTTGGTTCCCAAGCGCGCCCTAAGGGCGTGGTGGGCTTAATGACTGGGGCTAGACGCTATTTTAAAACCTTTATTCCGGAACCTTGTTTGTGTGGTTATTTAGCAGCTCAGACAGGACAATTCATTAGTATCCACGCCTCCCAACAGTCCCAAAATCTTGAAACAAGAAGGCCCAACATTCCATGGGTCTCTTAGCCTTAGGCCAGGACTGGGACTCCCTTTTTTTTTTTTTGTAAATAATTATCATCAATAATTTAAAGAGAAATAATTAAATAAATATTAAAATATAATAAATGATTATATTCTAATTTATCATAATTTAATAGCAATAATTATATTAATTATTATTTTCAATAATTTATATTTTTAATCTAATATTAATTTTAATCTAATGTTAATTTTATATCTGGAATTTTAATTGTATAACTCATAATTATAATTTCCATTTTGTTTTTAATCATAATTCAAATAAAATAGAGTAATAAATAAAAAATATAGTATTAAATAAATATTAATATAATGGTATAAAAATAATAAAATACACTTATAAAATACAACACATAAATAATTAAAATAAATTCAACAAATTATGATAGTTATTTATTTAAAATATATAATTAGTTTTATCTAACTTAATCTTGATTATTTATTTATAAAAATGATATAATAATAATATAACACATTACAATACTATTATTAAATTTAAATTTTATGTAATAACTACTTCCTAAAAGTAAAATTTTTTTTCATCATTATTTTGGTAGAGATATTAAAAGTATTTAATATTTTAGTATAAAATTTTATATTCATTTTATTCTAGTTAAACTCGAATAAAAAATTAAATTAGTTTATAGTTAAAAATTAATTTCCTTCAAATTATCATATAATAATATAATCCAGTTCTATACTGCACAAAACATAAGATAGTATCATTTATAGTCTAGTCTAATCTCAGTTTAGCTTACTTCCAATCTTATATTTAGTCCCGAGTCCCAAACGCATTTAAGTCAATTATTCTCAATCAAATACCCAAATTATTCTCAATCAAATTAAATAAAAATTAAAATCAAAGAGTAACTTATTAATTTAAAGTTTGATGTCCTTGACTGCAATGAAGTCAGACCTCAGGGATATTTATAGACTTCTCCCTTAAAAAGTATCGCAAGAGGTACAAATTCTGAAGAATAAGGGCATTACTCTTATAAAATAAAAAAGATATGTAGACTGATTGTAGATTGGACGTGAGATTAAGGAGTAGATTATAAAAGAATTATATATATGTATAGGTGAGGTATTTTAATTTAAAAGTTTAACTTAAAATTAGATATCGATATCTAACCACTTATTTAATTAAATCTAATGGTTTGATTTTATTCAATATCTAACCACTTATATATTCCAAGGATCAAATCACTAAAGATAGAAGAAAAGTTGCGTAAAATTAAATCCATATTAAAGTTTTTGGAGTGTGATTGGTATAGAGTATAGATTACTCTTGAATTTTACACTTAAACGAATGAATATTTCTAATTCAATAAAAAATTAAAAAAAGCATATATTCTTTCCAACATTAGTGATAATAATAATAAACAGTGACTGATTACATTGCAATTAATTAAGCAACTAAATTAATTAGCAAAACTAACAACTAATTAATTTAAAATTTAAATTTAAAAAAAAAACGTTTTTGATCTGATGATGCAGAAGCAGCTGGCCAGCTGCGGCAAAAACGATGGAAATCAACCGGCAACTTGGCTTTCTTCTTCAGGCGCCGCCGTGTTCAAATCCGGAACAACATTCTTTCGATCATGATCCTCCTTCACCACCAGTACTGATCCTTTTACATGATCACGATCATTCTTCTTCTTCTTTCTAGTACTATTATTATTGTCATGATCCGCATCTCTGCTATCTTCTTTCTCAAGGATCTCCGGTGGTGGTGGTGGTGGTGGTGCTTCTGCTGCCTGAGTCTCCACCGTCGTCCTCCATCCCTCACCAAAGTACTTGACCGCCGCCTGCATCCTCCTAAGTATGGCGAAAAACTCCTCCACCTCCTCCTCCGTGGTCGTAGTCTCCTCGGCCATCTTCTTCTTCTTGATCCTCTCTTCATGACTATCCACCTTCTCCAACATCTTCCTCTTCTCTGCACCTTGACCTTCCATAAGGATATCTAATTAAGTTGAAACTAAAGTTCAAGCAATCGCTCCTTTAACTCCTTACCATCAAATATCAATCAAACAACTTCGTCTGGCACTGCACCTCATCTCTTCTCTTAACTATTAATTAATTATTCAACGTGACTGTATCTGTCAACCTCCCAAGTTGAAGTCATCTCTTCGCTCCTCAAGAACCCTTTCTTTCTTTTCTTTCTTTAATATAACTTAACCTTTGATCTGATCAGAATCAGAGTACATATGTTTGGGTTTGTTTTGTTTTCTAACCTCGTGACTCTCCTCATTTATCATAACATATGTACATATTCTGTCGTTTTCCTTCTCCACCCAACTTTTTTTTAACTCAAATCAAACGTCACTCGCCCTTCATACTTTATATATTACGTCATTCAATGGTAACCTTATTTACTTCGTTTCTCCCACATTGCTCTATTTTTGTGCCACATTCTCATCTCGTCCATCTTTTCAAATTTAGAAAATTTATTTAGTGATGTTATTGATGTGAAGTATGCCCTACTTGCCCACTGTATAATTTTGAGAGTATAGATGGGTTTATGTTCACTTCAAATAATCAAAATTCATATAATTTGATGTAAAATTTATTAGACAAATAAAAATAAAATCTTTTAATAAATAAAGTAGAGCTTACTTACTAATAATTTTATGTCAAATGAGATTATATATATTTTAATTATTTAAATTGGTTGTGCATTATAATTATTCTAATTTTAATTCTCTTAAAAAATAAACAATAAGAAAATATTAAAACCAATCAACATTTCTGAGTGGGGGATGGATGATGATGTTGGTGGACTTTGATTTTGATATGCTACGCGACGTTGTCTTCCACCCTACGTGGACGACGTCAGCGTTTGCTGGAGAGGTGACCTTAGCCCTGATGATGTTCTTGCAGGGATGATACTGTTCTACAATTTTTTATTAATAAATAAAAGAAATACGTAATAGAAGTTATAATATATAACATAATAATTATATTTTTTAATAAAAATTTTTCGGCTACAGCTGTTAATATAATATTGATTATAAATAAATTATAAATATTATATTTTTTATATAATGCTGAGGATCCGAATGTCACACGCGGATTGGGTGACGCGTTGCATCGTGTGCCGATAACGTGGGGCCAAGGAATAATGGGATAATGTCATAGACCTCCCCTATGTTTAGGTAAAATATCATACAGAGTCATCGTTTGTAAATTTTATCATTGCCTATCTTTACTTTTTCAAAAATTTATCATGTACCACCCTTCTGTTAATTTGACCCTTCTGTTAATTTGACCGTTAGATGATGTCACCTTTTCATCCATTTTGACTGTAATTACTAAAATATCCTTACTTTTCTATTCATTCTAACATTAATTACCAAAATATCCTTAATTATGATGATAAAATACCTACTATACCCTTTTCTTTTTTGTGAGTGAAACAAAAAATAATATAAAATGAAAAACATTAAAAAAAATCATATTTTCTCTCTCCCAGCTCACGTTCATCCTTCTTCATCTCTGTTCATCTTTTTTCTTCCATCTCTCTATTTTTCTAGACCCAATTAAACAAACAATAACATATGTTCAAATTTGGTAAATCAAAAACTGAAAACTAATTAAGCTAGAGTAAATAAATAAACTAATATATAAATTAATATATATATATATATATATATATATTAACATATATTTAGAAGGTTAAAAGTTAAAAGATATATGAAATGAATTGAACTTATTTATATATCTAAGCGGTGAACGTTGATGAGATACAAGGTTGATCTAAGGAATGAATTTAGAGTAATTGTTCTATCTGCCAAAAACTATAAATTAATATTTGCGGTAATTCTTTTCCCCATCATCAGGCCTTTTTTGCACAAAGAAGCCACCAAAATCTAGCACAAATACACAGGACCCATGTTTGAAATAAAAAACATACAAATATTCAAATGCCCATTTCTTAACCGTAAATTTCTTAAGCACAAGTGCCCACTGTCTTTACCACTACCTTTACCTTTTCAAATGCCTAACAAATTATATACAAATCAATTCAAACTCAGCTTTTGGGTACCATCAACGATCATCAACAACCAAAGAAAATTGATAGCCACCCAGAAATCATTAATCAACAGCAACCCATCAACACAAAGGTGCCAAAAAATATGCCAATAATTTACACTAAAATTTCTCCAAAAGCACCCACTTAGATGCACACTTTAATGCATAATCTCGAATTAAACCAACTGAACCAACAATCAAAGACTCCCAAATCCAGCACCACCACCAACCCAGGAAATCGATAACAAAGACCAAACCCAGGAAAAAAAATTCTCACCTCCAATACTACGTGTATATATCTCAAACAAATCCCATGGATGTATCAGCATTATTGAGAAAAACACCTAAAACTAGAAACCCATGAGAACAACCATCAAACAATGATTTTGCTTCAGCATCGAAATTGGAAGGAAAGTCAAGCAAGGCCAAGGTGTGTTAATTTCTAATTTTCTGCAAGAAAAGGCAAGCACATCTTGCCTGAGAAGGTGAGATTGGGTACATGAAGATGATGCGAGGTGAGAGATGAGATGGAGAGAAGAGAGAGTAGGTGAGAGATTTTCGTCGATTTTTGCTGAATAGAAATCAAAGAAAGATGAAATCGTTTGGGTGGGGAGTGGCGCGCGGGGTTGGGTGTGGTGTGGGTAAGGAATCTATGGTGAAGGGATTGAAAGGGAAGACATCAAGAGAGATGGGAAGAGAAGAAGATGCGAGGCAGGCAGATGGAGAGGGAGACGTTTGAGGCTTAGTCAAAAAAATTTTTAATCGTTTTCTATTTCATTTTTATTAGTTTCTATTATTATTAAAATTATATTTTATATTATTAAAAAAGTAAAATAAAATAACTATTATAACCCTTCAATTTCAACTTATTTACTAATATTTAACGGGTAATTTAACAGAAGGGTGGTCCATGATAAATTTTTTAAAAGGTAAGGGTAGGCGCTAATAAAATTTGTAAACGATGACTTTGTGTGATATTTTGTCTAAACATAGGGGTGGTCTATGACATTATCCCATTAATAAATTGGTCGAATTCGTGTTGAGCATCCTCAACACGCCAACCTATTTAATGACACGAATGGTTACAAAATATGAATTTTTACTTACTTACAAATATATATTATAAAACTGAAAATTTTATTTACAAAGTAAATTAATTTACATAATAGTAAATTATGATAATTTTAATAATTTTTTATATTAACAATCATTTATGTTCAAAAAATAATTTTAATTGATATAAATATATAGAAAATGATATATTATACATAATTAAGTTAAATAATTAAGTAAATTATGTTAATTAAATATGATAGGATTACAACACTTAGGTTATATGTTTAATAACCGTGTTGAATCCGTGTTTTATGTCTCGACACAAATAATTAAATGGGTCGACATGCGTGACACGAATTGTCACACCTACTTTCCACGCAGTAAAATGAGAGAGGATTGAAGATTAATCGGTTGGTGTTTTTAGAATCCTAATTCATCAACTACATTATTTGTCATACATTAGATCATGCAGCTAAAAATGTCGTTAAATTTTTCCAATATAGAATACAAGTCAAGTTAGAGTTTTTTCTTAATATATCTTGGCTGCATAGTCATAAAATGTGAACAGAAAATTTGAAAGGACCGTCCATGCTAGTTCCCATCTTAATTTTCTTGATTCCATCAATTACTCTTAGAAAAACCATGTCAATTCCTACATATCAACGTCTAGTGTCTGGTGGAGATAGAACTATTTCTGAGAATGATAGTGCGAATTTGAGTTGTTTATCACCAACTTTAGTCTTTTACTCGAGATGTATCGGTTACTCCGAGTACAGTTAAAAACTCTGTAAAACAATAAGGCACTTGTAACCACAAAAAAAAAAAAAAGAGACAAATTAAATGATAGAAAATAGTCTTGGTCTTTGCTTTAGTCTTGTATGCTTTGAACACATAATTGACTACTTTTGTTTCCAAACAATTGAGATTATATTTTTATAATAATTTATGTCAAAGTGTCTGAACAAACACGTAATTGAGCGTTTACATTTGATTCCAACAACCATTACTGGCTTCGGACGTATCAATTGCACTTATTGGCTATATATATATATATATATATATATATATATATATATATATATATTAGATTTAAGAACAAAATTATGAACTCAATAATTAATCAGATAACTTCAATAGAAATTTACAAATGATTATTACAATCAAAACATAAATGGTCAGCATTGAATTCAGGTATTCAGATGTATATGACTACTACGAATTAATAATGATTATTACAATCCATTTGTTTGTGCGTTTCTATATAAACTTGGCTATCTAGCTTTTAATTTTGAGAATGACCGTATAAATTAGAGATATTTATTACAAAGTTTTTGCATGATACACAGAAAAATACTGGCAAATGTTCCACAACAGTCTTAGTCATTGCAACATTAGACATATCAATTACTGTATATGAGACCATTGAACACGTGAAAAATTGAATTTAATGTATCACATTCACATTCTTTGTCAAAATCTTCTAATGCGCTTGGACTTTACTTTGATTAAGAGACCAATAGATCAAAATCTTCAAATCTTCATGCAATCAAGAATTGATCAAAGAATTTTACTGCAACTTTTTCCAACGGCTTTTTTTTTTTTTTCAATTCTAATATTAGTTGTTTCAAATGAACAGTTAAATAAATATAAATAAAAAGGATTTTGAAGGAAAAAATGCATTAAAATATTTATTTTTTACGTAATTTTTTCTTTTAAAAATTATAAACCTATCAGCCATGTACAGATGATCATTTCTCACCTTTAAAATCAAATTATAAAAACCTATCTCTAGCATTTCCTTTTATCTTATTACTGTGAATTCAAACTGATTACTATATCTTCTATCATTATTTATGCAAAATTATAATATAATTTGCAATATAATATTCCAAAGGACACTGAATTTTATTGCTTTGGCAAACGTCTAATATTTGGTTTATGTGCCACCTATCACTATCTTGGATTTTATTCAAGAATAAACTAGATGATGTGTGGAATATTAATCATGACAGAGTTGTATGAATGCTTCATCAAGTAACAATAGGCAAGAAAATTATGATATAGTTTTTAAAAAGAGAAACAACGAAAATATATGTTTTCTTGTTTTGAAAGTCTGTAAAATGAATGTAAACTAAAGTGAAAAATTTTAAATAAAAGAGAGGCAAAATATATTGGCAATAGATCATGTAGCCACATAGCTTACATAATACCGTTCCATGATTCCATCGTATAAACATAGAAAACGAGTTAAGATAGACTTTCTTGTTAAGATATTTTGGCTAAGTAGTTATTAAATGAGAATTTAGTTATAAGTTTTAGAGCTCAACATGGGCTGACCATGGATCATGAAATTTACATGAACTTCCTCTGCTCCATCTGGTCTCTTTTTCTGTATCACTCTCTGTTTTGAACAGAGCATCGAAAGTGTTATATATTTTTATTTGCTTAATCACAAATTCTCTGGATCAAAGAACTATTTTGAGGGTGACTATAAATTTTGAGTAATTTATTACAAAGTTGTTTTATGAACACAAAGAAAATTATAGCCATTGTTCCATGATAATCTTAGCTTTGCAACACCAGACATATCAAAAGCTATGAGAACACACGAAAAATTCTACAAAAATTTAACTTCATAAGACAAATTAAAACAAAAGAAGAAAAGTGCTTTTACTTTGCTTGATTAGATTCAGATTTGAGACAACATTTGTGTCTAGCTTTATAGCGGAGACTTTTGACTTCACGAGAAGAATGAAAGACTAGTAAGTAAACTCCAACACTGAAAGACTATTAAACCGTTGCATATTTTGTGCTCTTTTAACAGACACTTGGCCTCTACTTTCTTAACGGGACCTATAAAAAGAATAAAGCCTTGAAGTTTTTTGAAGTTGTTAGTCACTATTCAATTTTTAATGTTCTTATTCCTTTTCCTACAACAGCAAAAGTGAGTACGAACCAAATAATCAGTTCAATTCGAAGGAGATAAATTCATGAATACTGTATACCATTTATCCTCAATGCAATCCTTAGCCTTGTTTTTGTTTTCAGATTGATAATTGACTCAGAGTCGAGTCTATTTATCCACTGGGACACCTACTGCAAATGAAAGACTTATAACTGTTTTGAGATGTCATATCGTCAAGCTTAGCTTTTTTCTGTGAGTTTTGGACACATAATTGACTACTTTTGGTTTCCACTAATTGAGATGAATTTTATAATTTATGTTTAAAGTGTTTAAACACATAATTGAGTGTTTACATTAGATTAATCCAACTAACTGAGATTATTTACATATATAGTTGTTAATATATGGATTTTACAAGGCTTGTGTCTGTATGAGGTATTATACGTTTTGGCTGGAGCATGCACAAATTCATCCTGTAAAAGGTCCTTGTTAGAGGAGAGTAGCCCCTCCTCTTATAAGCTACAAACTAATCCATTATACAAGACACGTGGGACAGTCACCACCAGTGATTTGGACCCAATGTCAATAGTAGTTTATGAAAAAATGCTTGAATACATAATTGAGTGCTTAACTTAAATCCCAACCAATTGAGATTATTTACATAACTAATTAAGGGTTAAGCGTTTGAACACATAATTGATTGATTATCTTACTTTTGTTTGCAGTGACAGTGACAAATGCGAAGAACAAGGAAAAAGATAAAAGCACACTTGGAGAGGAAGTGGATGGACAAGCCAGATAGTTTTAATTTCCTGGACTTCAGACGTATCAATAATATGCGTTCAGCCCATCCTCTGATATGATGTCTTCAGAGGTTATGCCGTTTTTCTACAGTTTGTATTTTCAGAATTCAAACACTATAACAGAGAAAATGAAAGGATCAAAGAACTCCTTTTAAGAATAATTGCGTAAATTAGAGTTATTTATTAAAAAGTTTTTGCATGAACACAAAGAAAACTACTAGCAAATGTTTTCCACTATAGCCTTAGTCTTTGCAACATCAAACATATCAATCACTGTTTATGAGAACACTGAACGCATGAAAAATACTAAACTTTAATGTATCACATTCACATTCTTTTATCAAAATCTTCTATTGACTTGGACTTTACTCTGATTATGAGACTAATAGATCAAAATCTTCAAATCTTCATACAGTCAATTAAGCAATTGATCAAAGAATTTTACTGCAACTCTTCCAAAACGTTTATTTTTAAACTTCTTATATTTGTTGTTTAAAATGAATTATGGTTTAAAAAAATATAAATAAAAAGCATTTCGAGGAAAACAAGCATGAAAATATTTATTTTTACCTAATTTTTTTCTTTTAAAAATTATAAACCTATCAATCACATATGATGGTTTATCACCTTTAAAATCAAATTACAAAAAACCTATTTCATTTCATTTTATCTTATCACTGTGAATTCAAATTGGTTACTATATCTCCTTTTAATATTTATTCCAAAAATATAATAGAATTTATAATAATCAACTTAAATTAAAATACATATTTGACAAATTAGGAAGAAAAAGACTTGAAAAATTAATTTTAGATACTAATAAGAAAAAAAAAATTATAGCAAAGGATTTTTAGAAACATAAAGTAATAAAGATTTCTATAATAAATTTAACATTTAATATATACCA
>SNVD02010717.1:0-47842 GCA_013180625.2 Boswellia sacra | reverse complement strand
GATCAATTTGCGGACCAGAGTAGGACATGCGTCTAGCATAGGACATACCAGGACTCGTGTAATGTCGTGAAGGAAGCGGCGGGTAGGGCAAGTGGATATGCTGGTGTTCAACGCGATGACTCTGTCTGCTGGACTGCAATACTATTGTAGTTCCTGTTGAACGCTGTTGCGGTGGATTGTGGCTATGCGTGTGATGCGCGTGATGGCTTGAATGTTGGTGAACCTGATGGTGATGTCGTGTGTCTAGCGGTAAGCTAGTTGTGTTCAGGTTAGAGTTTGTAGAGCGAGATCCACGCACTGAGGCATCGATGGTTGCCAGGTCATAGTTCCTTGAATGTGTGTACCGACCACTTCTTGATATCCTCGGCGCTCTATTACTTGTATCAACGCTGATACTAGGTAAACTGCTAGTAGTGTAGGCACTCGATATTGCAGGGTTGTTAGGCGCTGTCTGTAGTCGACTGCTCGACGAGATAAGCGCTATATAATTGGATCCCATGTTGTAATTAGTTGGTATGAATGGATTATGAGGCACATTTGAGCTAAAGTTGGGATTGCCAGTAACCGCATTGAAAGGGTGTAATGATTCCACTTGTCGTGAATCAATTTGGTTAACGAATGCGAAGTGTGGCATGAGAACGTCGTTGGTCCTGAGGCCGTCAAAGATCATGCGGGTGTCATCTACATTGCTAGATCTAGATTCTCTAGTCATTGAATTAGCCGTGAATTGCAAGTGATCATAGATTCTTTCGTCATCATCGTCGCGGCGGATAGGGCTAGCAATCTTTTCGTCGAAACAAGTTGAAGACTTGATATTATAGATAATCTTGCTAAACTTGGTTCTACACAGCGGACAAGTTGCCTTACTCTTGGACCAGTTTTCAATGCAGACGAAGCAGAAGAGGTGGAAGCATGTGTTTGTGAATGAAGGATCGCGATCCATACAATCCAACAGGCATATAGGACATTTCGTAAAAGATGGCGACAATGGCCTTGCTGGTTCTGGCGTCGACTTGAGTCTCTTACTACATGAAGTTGGTGAGTTAGGTTGGTAGTGGGCTTTCTTTGAGCTGATTGAAAGATCTATTGTGGATCTCTTGCGTTTGGATCTATTTTCGTCTTGCCTCTGGTCGGACTCGGCGCTGTGATTGATAAGCTCTGTTTTTGGATAGCCTAAACTCGTATTGGCACTAACCAAATTAGTTGGACATTTGTTTGGGCATCGGTGGTCTACATGTGAGTGCTGGTGAGATCCCGAGGCATTGTTCATCTGATTGAAGCCTTCTTGGTGATTAGAAGGATGATTGTAATGTCTCTGGTTATGGTCGTGATGGTAGACCCCTTGATGGTGAAGATTGTGTGGTGCAAGTTGCTGCTGTTGTTGCTGCAGCTGGTTATCGTTGTTGCTGCTCTGACGATAGAAATTATCATGCAAAGCGTAGGTGGATTGATTACAACCCAAAGAGCGATAACCATTTGATGAATGGGGCTCGAGGAAAACACAGTTGTTCCTGCCGCATATTTCGCAATCGGTGGTCACTAGTAACTGCTGTTGCTGGTGGTGGTGCTGGTGATTGTGGTGATGATGGTGGTGTTGATTGTGAACACGGTGGTGGTAGTGCGAGCTGTTTTGAGTTTGAGGAAGATTATGCTGCGTAATGATTTGAACCGAAGATGCGGTGGCTGGGGCGATGCAATCATCGTTATCTGTTGTAGTTGTGCTCCCATCATGACCACATTTGATTTTATCACAACTGGTTGGACTGCTGCTATCATTGGTATCAGATTCCCCTTGCTGTCCCTTTTTGGCTTCATCCAGTCTGGCTAGTTCTTTAACGAGCTGCAAGAACCTCGGATGAGCGTAACATTGTGTTTTAGGAACTCTCTGATGCCTAACCCGTGGTCTAGATCTAGCGAAGGCGTTCGAAGACATTATATTGTATACGGATTGATGTCGATTTACCCTTTGGTGAATACGCCCAGACGAGTAGAGTGTCCTGTGTTATGTTTAGACCTGAGTAGTGCTGGATTGGGCGAGATGGAGAGGAGCAGTTTGTGTGTATATAATTGAACAGCGGTGGTATAAGAAACAGAGTTGCTGAGGTACTGTGCTAAGGTGTCGTTGACGAGGCCGTGATGCTAACGGGCACAGAGATAGACAGAGAGAACTGTTATGGTTTGTATCCCCTTGATACTAACAAGGCTAGTAGAGCTACCAGTAGCGTGTATATGGGGATGTTGATAGATTATGCACTTTTGTAGTGAGTGTGCTTGAGTGTGTCTGTGTCTGTGTAGGTTCGTGTGTCTGTTCGTGTGTGCCTGTGTGATAGATTCAGTCAATAGGTTGTGAGGTGTAGGTGTGGGTGTGATTGAGTGTAAGTTGGTGTGTACAAGTGGGTCTATGGAAGTGCTTGCGTTTTGGTGTGCGGAAGTGTGTGTGTGTCTGAGTGTGAGTGATTAATAAGTGTATATGTGTGTGTTGTATTCAGTTGAATGTAATGCGAGATTTGCAGCCGGATGAGCGGGCAAGGGACACAAACTGCGGTGCGACTCGAGGGAGGTGAAGAAGTGTATTATGCGGCTCGTTGGGCGTGATCGAGATGAGGCGTGCTGTGGCGTGTTTTGCGTGAGTGATAGAGTTGTTTTGCTGATCTGTGTGTATGTGTCTGTGTGTGTGTGTTTCTGTGTGTGTGTGTGAGTTTGTGTAAGTCTATATTTATAATGGATCCTGCAGATTAGAAGTCGAATTGGGCTTGTTGGAAAGTCCTATTTGAGTCTCATCTTTCTAGTGTTAACCGAAGAGATATTTGTGTCGGTGGTGGACATGATAGCGGGTGATAATACTCGATTGTGTGGTTGTGTATGGCCGGCCAACGAGGAACGCCGCGACGGGTGTTGGGGGCGAAATAGAAGCGATCCAGACGGACTGTGTGGAGGTCGAAGAGATTGAAATGAATAATCTAAATGTTGGGAGCGACGAGGTGTATTATTATCTGAGCGAGAGAGAGATGGATTTTGTTATAATATTTAGTCGTCGTCGTCGTCGTTGAGTTTGGTTGTGAGCCAGAGCGAGACGAGAGCACAAAGAGCGAGTGAGCGAGCGAACGAGCGAAAAGTAAAAGGAAATTCCAATGTATACCAACAGCAACACCGCCGTCGACACCACTCGCACTTTTCTGTGTTCTGCGCTTGTGTGCGAGTGTTTGTGTGCGAGTGCTTGTGTGCATCGGCCAGCCTGAGTGCTCTAATGTGTGCCTGTGTGTTTGTGTGTGTGCGTGTGTACGTGTGCGTGTGTATTGGATTGTGAGAGCTGGAAGGCAGAAAGTAGCGAAGGAACGCGAGGCAGCGAATAAAGAGCTGCCGCCAGCAGCAGGCGGCGCACGAACCCGACTGCTCGCCTGGCGACCAAATATTACAATACGACACACACACACACACACACACACACACACACACACACCACTGCCGAGGGCGCACGCACCATCGCCATCGCCACCACCACCGCCACCTCCACTTCACTGAGTCTGTGCGCGCCAGTGGGCTGGGCTCGCGCTCGCGCTAGCGTTCCACTGGCCTGGCCTGGGCGGCTCGAAGGCTCGAGACGGCTCGGGAGCTCAGCGGCCACTGCCGCTGCCTCCCCACAACAGCGCGCAGACACAAAAAACGACACCAGCCGAACGCGCAGAAGCTCTGGCGCACCTCCTCCGCCCTGGTCTGCGCGAGCTGGCACAACGCACGCGCCCACTATTCCCAATGGGCTCGCGCGCACTGCACTTGGCCGACGGCAGTCTACTTGCAGACGACTGGATTCACGGACTGAGCGAGCCACACAGATGGTACCCTCGCTCTCAAACTCACACTCAAAATCATTCACACACACACGGACACGAGCACAAGACCAGACTCGTGCGAGTCATCGACGGCGACCACGGCGACAGCCACGACGCTGACGACAACGACACCCCTACGCACGGGACTTGATTGCGAGCTGATGACGATCGACTCGGGCGACGATGGGCGCGCCGCTCGGTGGGAGTTGACGTCGTGCTGCTGGTGGTCGTCGCTGTCGATGTCGTTGTCGTCGTCGTCGTTGTTGTCGTTCTCGTTGTCGTTGTCATCGTCCACGATGGCCACGACGAAGTCCCGATGGTGTTGTTTTTGTCGCGGCATTTTGTTAGCTCTACAGCGCGATGGCGGAAAGAGAGAGAGACAGACAGAGTGAGCCATCTCGCGAGCCGAGTGGCCAGCGGACTGGCCGATTGCAGTCGGTCATGAGTTTGCGCTCACGAGCGGAAAACAAACGCACGCCTTGACAGGTTGTTGCCATTGCTGGCACTCGCCCTCTCCTTTAGCATATCCTAGGCTCGCCGGCAGCGTCACACAGTCTAGCCCGCCCGCTGGTTGCGCGCCCGTGCGCATAAGTGTTTGCCTCGCTTGCCTAATAATGCGACGCGCGCTCATGTTCCTTACAACAATGGCCGCGATAATTATGACAACACAAACACACGCCCGGTCTCGGACGCTCTGCCCAGTCAGTCGAACCAGTGGCCAGTCGGTAGGCCTTTGCGCGCACTCAGAACCTGGCCGCAGTGGACCCGATTGCAGGGGTCGTTAGGGTGCGCACAGTTGTCGTGTGGACGACGACCATCACGTGAGAATTGACGCTCAAGTGGCCAGTCTGTCACGCAAGCACACTCCGCACGAGTGGCTCCTACTGCGCCAATGAGATTGTCAGGTCGCATAGGCCGCCCCTCTAGTGCGTCATGCTGGCGCCTAAAAGCCCTCAACTCGATACAAGAGCCAACCCGTTGACTCATCTCGATAACTCAATACCCTAGACGCGCCCTAAGGGTAGATCGCTATGGCCACCTTGGCACGCACTTCCGGAAACCTTGACCGTGACACTTGTTGCGCTGGGCCACTCTGAGAACCTCTCAAGTTTATATCGAGTGGGGAACAACAGCAGCGTGGCCCCGAACTGATCTGGATCGTACTGGCCGCGAGTCGAAGCTCGCTACCCAAAGCGATAAATCTAGGCGGCATCATAACAGTGGCACTAACGATCGCATCAATGGAGTCGAGTTGATTTATATAGATATCGATGAAGTCACACAATCGTGATGCTATTGGAACAAACCCTGGATGTGTGAAAAAAGAGGATCATACTCAAGGTTTCTGGACTTTACCAAAAAGCAGAAGGTTATGGCGATTTCTATATCAACCGGATGGGCGCTGCGTTAGACTCACTGTGCGCCATCTCACCCGATCCTCAGGGATCGTCCATGAGAGTCGACTAGTTTCGGAGATTTGAATCCAAAGAACTACGGTGAAACTTTGTGAAATGAGCTGTGTCACGGAGAAAACCCAGCATACTATTGGGAGAATCTTCTCAATCGAAGTATGCGCCATATGTGACCGTGTTCCTAAAGAATATTTTCGGATATGTTGTTCATGCTGACTTTCACTCATAACTTGTCATACAAAATCTTAATTGTTGGCGAGGAATCTCGATATGCGCGCAATTGCCCTATTCCGCTGACTTGAAGGTTCCAATCAATCATACGATTAGTGGCATCTACTTGAAGTTGCTAAGAGGGTCCTGTCGATTCTTTTTGCGCTGTAAGGTAAAAAAGTACAAATTACTGTGAAAGAGTGCGAGCCCTATGCGTGCCCCGACCATAGGTCCCGCTTGTGATACTGTCTCTATCGATAGATCTTCGAGTAGAGACCGAGGGAACTGAAAAATGTCTAAGGAATTTCATGACTGAAGACGATTGCAGGACTGAGTGGCTTATAGATCATTGAGCAGTTTCGCCGCGTCACCCTCAGTAACAACCACTTGACTAGCTGTCGTGAGACAGAGTCTGAGAATTTTCACTTATCAAGCCCGCTTCTTATAAAATCAACCGATGAGTTTGATCAATGTGGCATGTGGTCCATGGATTATTCCGTGGGTTCAGATTTGTGCACCACTTGGGCCACGAAGGGCTCGTATTAGCGCCCGAATGAGATGTCCAAATTTGACACAAAGCATCGGCACACTAGTCCCACTAGACTAACCCGGTCGCAACTCGGCGATGGTATTGTTTCGCGGCGGCAGTTAGTCAACTGCACAACAGCGTGATCGAGGGAGAGAGAGAGAGACAGAGGAATAAAGCCATACCGAGAGCCCTTGAGCCGAGTCAGCGAACTGGGCGATCGTCATCGATCACGGGCTTGCACTCTCGAGTGGAAAACAACGCGCGCCCGGACAGGTTGTCGCCATCGGCTGGCGTCCGCCCGTCCCCGGCCAGACGCACACACAGAGGCACTGATCTAGCGACCATTCTCTCTGCCGGCCTTGCTGGTCGCGCCCGTGTCCGCCTTGTTTGCCTAATAATAATAATCCAGCTTGAGGTCCGATTTGCAACAACTCTATTCAGCATGACACACGAGTGCGCAGTAAGACCAAGTAGCAGATCTTTAACCCATCTAAATGAGTCAGTGAGCAGTTGGTTGCCCATCGCACGCACCCAAAAACCAGCAGACAGCTCCAGTTGGCTATAAGTGAGGCCATCCTCAATCAGGAGGGCACATACCAAGCGGCCGGAGAGGCACTCCAGTTGGCCGACTAGTGGCGCCCCGACTGCGGAGAACAAGCTTGCAGCACTCAGAATGCTCGATTGCGGCGCAGACTGGGTGTGTCTTGAGGGATTCGAGAGCCGCGCTCGCTCGCGTTTCCGAGGAGATGAGTTGAGTCGGCCGTGCGTGAGTTATGCGGCCCCGCGAAACTCTTGATCGGGCAGAGTTGGGCAAAAGATCGCTAGCGCGAACTTAACGCGCTCTTTCGTCGCGGTCGACGTGACAAGTGGAACTCCTGGAAGTGGACAGACGTCGGGCTTGTCACACGAGTGCTTCTGGGCGAGGAGGCCAAAGTTGAGCGTTGAAAGTGGCTCGCAAAGACCAGCCGACGAGTTCTAGACCCGGCCGACGGAACTTGTGCAGAAGGCGCTCAAAGGTATGAGGAAGCAAATGGTTGCAAGAAACATTTTGGCCGCCGAGCCGCACCTGGGTCAGGTCGATTGCCTGGGCAGCGCTTGAGTATGACGACATCGAGAACGACACGGCCGGAGCGGCGCCTTGGCGCGCGCCACGATCTGCGCCGCCCCTAACAATCGCACGTGCGAGTGGCCGCCTCGCCACGACTTCACTCGGCCGGTTGGTCGCGTCAAGCACAGCGCTTGGGCTCACGGTCACGTGTTTGCCAGATGATCCACTTGTTTATTAACCTTGGCGCCGGGCCGGCGGGCCGCTCTGTTGCCAGCGGCGGCGACAGCAGCGTACGGCCGCCAGCACAGTGTGTCCGTCACAGATGTTATTAGGCGCCCACTGCGTCCGCCGCCGCCGCCGCCGCTGCGGCTGCTTCTACTAACGTGTGTAACACAACCTCATTCCCTCTTATCGCCGAGTTTTGATCTTGCGTTCGCAAGGCTCGCGCTCGCGGGATTCGCATCCCGACAGCCTCTCTCGAACCAGGTGGGCGGGGGACATCTACAACAGGCTACAGCCAGGTACGCGGGGACGCGTGGCACCATCAACCAGGCCTGCGGGCCGCACAGCCCGCAAGACAGGGATTTTCACCCGCGCGACTGATCAAAAACCGGCGATAAGAGGGAATGAGGTTGTGTTACACACGTTACTCTTGTCGTTGCGGGTGCCGCGAGTCGGGTCTGGCGCAAACGACGCGCCACTGCCTGGCACGGGGCGGATGGCAAGACTGTTTGCGTGTTCGACTGGCTCATAAACTGATGATGACGACGTGAACATGGAAGCGCCGCTCGCGGCGGCGCACAGGCGACGCGCTCGTGTCAGTTCGATGCCAAAACCACCGCCGCGATGGCCGCCGCAGCAGTCGCTCGCAATTGCGCAAGCGGTTCGTTCCTTTACGTTGGCGCATCGAGCTCGAGACTGCGCGAAATCTCGCACGCTCAATAGCTTCCTCTCTCGCTTTCGCTGGGCTTCGCATCGACGCTCTCGCTCCGCCGGCTCGAGATCTTGTCGAGCCCGTGGCCTGCGCCAAGGCTGTCTGCTCCTCGGCCTGTCAGCCTCTCACTGGCGCTGGTTATCGGGATCCTGCAAAATCAGCGCCCGCCGCCAGGTCGCTCCTTTGCCCGCGCTCGCTCGGCATTGCCGAGTGCGCGTGTGCGCCGCCGACCCGCCCCGACAGTGAGCCAGCAGAGCGAGAGCTCTGTTCGCCCTCTCGCTGCCACGAAATTCCTACTCTGCCCCACAGGCAAAAGAGCTCTCGCAACAACACACTCGCTCAAGCACAAAATCGCCCCCGCTTCACCTCACAACCGAGCGCTACATGTGGCCGATCTCGCTCTAGCCTTCTTTTCCCCTCCTACTCCCAATCGGCGTCGCCCACAGTTATCTCCGCCATTTCTCGGCCTCCAAGGCCCGAGTCACTCTCCTCTCGAGCCGACACTCTCATTGTCGACGTCGACATTGTCGTCTTCCTCAGCCTTGCCTTGGCACTGTTCAAGCCCAACATCTGTAAGCATCCCAACAAGCGCCACCTCTGGCGCCCTCCAATCCAATAGCCAACATCCTCATCATCAATCACGCCACGACTTCAGCAACAGCAACTTGCCGTTGTTACATTAGCATAGCGCCAGGCAATAGCACCAGACACGCTGCGAAAATATATTGCCCACCCAGAAATCAACGGCCACACAAGCAACACAGATAACTATTGACCAAAACAACCAGTGGCCTCAAGAAACAACAAGAACACAGTCAACAATAGCAACACCCCAGTTTCTGTCAACAACAACAGAAACAAACACACTTGCAGCATCAACATAAGTGGAACCAACTCTACTTTTTAATGACGATCCCTCTGTGGTCGACATGTGTAACCCAACTACATGTCTTATCTGGGATGTCGTCGTTGCAAGTCCTTGATGCAATGCCAATCAAGCACACGAATTACAACGAAAAATACGCCATCAGCTAAACCAACAAAATTATTACGACAAACATCATCAGCAACAACAACAACAACATCAACATCAATATCAACACCCTTAGTTGCTGCTAAACACTTCATCTGACTCCCCGATCTCAGGCCGATCCGACTTGTAAACAAAGCAATTAGTTCTTGCAAGTACACATTGCAACACCTGTCTTGACTATGGCACAAGCCAGCTTTTATCAGCCACCCCCAACTCAGGCACAAATTCTGACCTACGCGACCAGTGTGACGAGTTATATTTCAGATCAGTCATTACCAGCTTCCGACATAGGCACAAAGAGCGCCAGCGTTCAAATAAAAATCGAACCATCCAACCAGTCCGCATCATTAGCTCACAGGAAGCCCCAGAATGAAGATGTAGATAACAAATACGCAATCATCAACAATGGCAAGGCGTTCAGGTGTCTTATCTGCAACCGGGAGTTCACTCAAAAGGGTAACCTCAAGACTCACGCTATGACACACTTGGGACCCTCCGAGCGACCATACCATTGTGAGACTTGCGGAAAACGGTTCACTCAAAAAGGAAATCGAGATATTCACGTCAAGATACACACGGGAACCAAGGATCATAGATGTCCATATTGCGATCGAGGATTCACCCAACGTGGAAATCTTAAAACTCACATACGCTCTGTCCATACTGGTGAAAAACCATTCTCCTGTAGCCATTGTGGGAAGACTTTCTCTCAAAAAGCCAACATGCTTACTCATTTCAGGACTCATGACAAAAACTCGCGATTCACATGCAACATTTGTGGCAAAACATTCTCCCAAAAGGTGAGTTCATGTCATAATCATTGACTGTTTCTTTGATACTGGGAATGATTATGAGGAATCCTACTAACTTTACTTCACCATGACACCTTTCATGCATAACATCTACAGGGCAACTTGAAGACGCACCAGCAACGACATAGACAAACACCATGAATGTGATTACAATATTGACCGCTTACTCGTGGGAGTTTGTATTGAAGCCTTGGTTGTTGAATTGCCCACCGGAACGTTGTAATATATTACTCTCTAACATCTGATACGTTTAAATAGCACGGGGCATGAATCACTTCGGAGCGGACGGACATCTTTGGCAGGATCTCCAAATGACATACATGTTTTTGCATCCGACCAGGACCTATTCTGCACACCTATATGATCTAAAACCATTTCTGCTATTCTAGGTACTATGGGTTGAAGTAATATAGAGCAAACTCTCAATGTTTCAAACGTTATTGCTTGAAGATTGTGATATTTGAGGTGAGAAGAGGGATTGGTTGATAATTCTTTGACTAGTTTCCAAGGCTTCGTCTCCTCATAGATTTTGTTATTCTTGTGAAGGGCAGCTATTATTCTGTCGATACCTTTGTAGAATTCAGCCTCAGAGTAATGCTTATCGCATGCGTCCGGGAGCTCGGCCAGGAGCGCAGACATATCTTTGATCGTTACAGAATCATCAGTTTCTGCAAATCTCGTAGGTACCAATTGATGTGGATTTATCGCTGGAGCGCAACTTCGGCTCATCAAGTTTCCTAGTGTGTCCGCCAATTCGGAATTGATTCTGTTGAGAGCATGAGACCTGTCATAACAAGAATCAGAATGAGGAGTAGACGTCCGCAACAGGTAGTACCTTAACCCGTCCGGAGTAAGGATTTCATTCTCTCTAATTGGATCTACTACATTCCCTCTACTCTTAGACATCTTGAATGAGTCGATCAACCAGTGAGAGTGACATATGAGTTTCTTGGGAAGTGGTAGCTCTAAGGCGAGTAAAAAGGAAGGCCAGTAGACAGCATGGAACTTGAGTATATCCTTACCGAAGACCTGACAATCTATCGGCCACCTTTTCAAATTTTCTCGGGCACATGGGTATCCAGCAACAGTCAAATAATTGCACAAAGCATCCAACCAAACATATATTATCTGACTAGGATCGTTTGGTACCTCGATGCCCCATTTGAGTCGCTCCACCGGTCGAGATATCGATATGTCACCTACACGCGAGTTTTGCAGTTGGTTGAGTATCTCGGTGTTAAACTTCTTTGGAATGACCGGCTGTTTTTTTAACCACATGATTACCTTTTCTTCTAGTTTACTCATACGGAACATATAATTAAGCTCACTAGACCAGGTTAGAGCATTATCATTTTGATCCACATAAATGACTTGTCCAGCGACCTCTTTCTTGGAGACCTGTGTCTCTGGCACAAACACTTCGTCAGATGTGCAATACCATCCAGAAAAAGTGCTCTTGTATATGTAGCCACGTTGTTCTAGCTCTGTCCATATGGACTGAACGGATATATGGTGACGATCCTCTGTTGTTCGGATAAAGTCTGTCACCGTAGTATTGTATGACTTGAATAAGTCATAGAATTTCTTGGAGTTGCTATCGCAGAAGCTGGAACAAGACATCTTATGTGCTTCAGCCGCGTTTTGTATCTTGATTCCATGTTCATCAGTTCCTGTTGAGAAAATAGTGTCATCAGTGCCTAGCTTAAGTCGCTGAAATCTATTCAACGCATCAGTCAAGATTAGTGTATGCACATGACCGATATGTGGGGATGAATTGACATAGAATATTGGTGTAGTGATATAATGACCAATAAGTCGTGAGAAATTGATGACAATAGATTGAGTCCCCACTTTGAGGATTGACCTAGTAAACATCTCTCATTGAGCAGTTGGGTATCTAGCGATCCTTTCGACTCGTCTTTGGCAAATCAAAACATAAGCATGTGACTCTGCCGCCCCCAGATCCTACGCAGTCGTGCGCAGGCGAGAGCTGTTATAGTCTGTTGGTCGCTTCTGGCTGGCGGAAGTTCGAAAGCTCTCATCAACAATCTACATACATTTGAGTGTTAATCACAGCCAAGACGCATACCTCAGTTTATTGGGTATATAGGTTCTTGTAAGATAGTCACCAAGAATGTCTATTGACTCTAACTCCGCTTTCTTTCCAACTCTCTTCATCAGTTTCAATTGATCAAGCCAATCAGTTCTCTTCTGTAAATAAGGTCTCCTGAGAAGAGATGCTATTTTCTTGTCGTCGTGCTCGCTCAGACTCATCATGCTGGACTCAGGTATAGTATGCTGTGCAACATCACTTGGTAGTAGACCCAACCATTTCATGTCTGGTAAGGTTAAGTATGAAGCTTCACAAGCTGTGGAGTAGCAGCCGAATTTGTAACAACAGGCAATCTCCATACCGTATGGATCCGCATCTGTGAGTGCAAACACTGGAATCTTTAGTTTTCTCCAGATCAGATTCAAGAACGCCCTGCTGTTGACATCCGGATACCCTCTGGCTGTGAATAGGATAACCTTGTAGTTCTCGACAAAATTCGTTGCTTCGTCCTGAGTGATGATCTTTTGTAGCACGCAATCTTTCTCGATAATTAAGATGAAGTTTGCATCAGATTGGATATTAATGATGGGAGTTTGTGGTGTTGGGATTCTAACACCCTCCTTTGTCTGAACGCAATCGAAAACTTGTCCACTCTTAATCTCAAACTTGAGCTTACCATAAACGAGTCCCTTAGATTGGCATAGTATTCTGAGATGAACTCGAGAGCAGCCAACTAGGCAGCACAGGTCATCGACAACACGATTCAGATTCGACACACTCGAGCCACAAATCTCTTTAGATAGATAGTACAATTCTCTATTCGTCACGTATCTGTCATTATCCAGTAGATTTATGACTTTTGCGACCACATGGAGCATCATGAAACTCCTTCTCGGTTTGCAAGCGGTGAATTTTATACATTCTTTTGGCCTTGATTTGATGACTCCATTCTTGCCATATGTATAGTTGCTCATGTTACGCTTGTCTACCACCTGAACTTGACCTCGATTGTTGATGTGACAACCGAGCGAGATGAGCGCGCGATGCAGTCTCTTGTCAAGGTGTTGACGCTCAACGACACCCATTGCCTTGAATGGGTTGTATCGAAATAGACGGTGTGCATCTTGGGAGTCGTTCTCATCCTGTTCACTCGATAGTTCATCTTTGAGGCGTTGTACTTGTATGAGCGCTTGTTCTAGGTAACTGTAGACCAGATTATCGGTGTCCATCTCGTAACACTGGCTCTCTTGTTTCGAGGCGATGAATAAGTATTCTCAGGATGGGTGTAGACAATTCATTGAGGAACGGATGAGGACAGGTCTGTGCTAGACGAGGGTCTGTAAGATGGTTGAGCCTGGCCAGCAAACTTGCTGGCCAGCCAGACTGGCGCCATCGAGGCAGACTCGTCGAAGTGTTGCGGAGAATATTTGCAAGTTCGTTAAGCTTGCAATGCGGGCCCATCGCTGAGCAACGAACTATGCAATCACTGTGGGCCAGCCAACTTGGCGCGTGCAGCGAGCGAAGTTTCCTACGTGTTGCTCCAGTTGCGCGCTGGTGTTCATTTGTGCTGTTGCCTCTTGTCGCCCTTTGCGCCGGTTTCTTCGTGGGTGTCGCCGTTCGCGCTCGCTCTCTTACGCAGTTCAAGTGAGTTTGAGTGGCAGAACGAAACGTAGATAATGAAATACAATACATTCATCATCGTTATGGCGACAAATACCCAAGACCAACAATCGAGAGTTTCGCCAGTGTAGTCGAGGAATTTTCCAACCATCACACAAAATATTGTAGAGTTGATACATCCCAGAGAATTGAAGATTGAGTAAACGAGTCCGGTGAGACCAGAATCACCAAACTGGCTCATGACTGTAGCCAGGAAGATGGTGTCATGCGTCATATGGAAGAATCTATGGATGCAAACTAGTGCAATAAGGTAACTGTGACTCTGTGCAAGATACATCAGAGATATGCTAGCCATGAAGACGCCTTCGAGAACGGACCGGAAGAAGAATCAAACAGTTAGTACGCATCAAGGTCTCAACGGATTGTAGATTGGTCATTGAGGAGATACTCACATATGAAGACCACTGCTCTGCGAGCCGAAGTCAGGCTGAAGCTGAATTGATTCATAAAAAATTCAGCCATCCGGTTGGGCCAGAGCATACTGAATAGAGACCCGAGTTGCGCTATGAATGTCAGCATACCTATCTCATCGACTGGCACTTGTAGGACTCTGTTCAGGTAGTTTGGTAAGAGGTATACAAATCCACCGCTTGTCACACAATACAAGCACCATATGATAGCCATGCAGTAGAACTCTTTCGTCTTGAATACAACGGTGTAAGGTACATCGTTCTTCTTGCTCTGCACGGCTTTCTTGAGATCTGCAGTGTTGCCGTCTTTGACATAATCTTCATGTATGAGCTCAAATTCTTTCTTGCTGATAATTTTCGATGTCGAAGGCTCATCAGAAACTAGAATCCACCAAATGACGCAAAACACTAGCACTACATAGCCTGGAATGTAGTAGGCCCATTTCCAATGAATCGCAGCAAGCTTTCCACCGATCAAAGGCGCCACAACAGCCAGGATGTGACCAGTGAACTGATAGACCACAACACCACGTGCATTCTCACGCTTCGGAGTCCATCTCTCGATCAGGTTGACCATCCCTGGTACAACTGCGGAAGCTCCGATACCGTTTATCATTCTAAGCACAACAATCCATTCCCATCCCCAATAGGCCATCATGGGTGTCAGAATGTTCGTGATTGCACAAATGCCTAAGCTGAGAGCAACACCCAAACCGAGGCCGATTTTCATAACTATTCTTGTGGTAAAAAATGGAAATATTGTATATGTTATCATGTAAAAGGTTGTGATCTTATTCTGAATTTCGTTGCTCCAGTCAAATTCACCTACTTCCACGTAATCAGGTGTGAAATGTTCCTCTAGATCTAGATCAGTCGCGTTGGGATGTTCATTGAGGAACAACTGTGTGTGATTCACCATACTGACTATTGTCACTGTTATTGACAGCCTCAGGAACATCATGAATCCCATGGCCAAACCTCCGGCAACGATGACAACATATCTGAGTTGATGGAAACATTCATTGGATGAGGAACCAACTTCTTTCCTTTCTTCAATCTCCATGTTGCTATCGCAAGTTATTGCTCTTACACTGGGATACTTAGTGAATGGGTCTAAGATTTGAAGACTCCTTGCTCGAGCTATATCTATGACGTGAATGATCAAAAAACGGCGGTGACATAGGAGCTTTCTAGGCTCACGGTATTAACCGGTCAAAGGTACAAAAGACAACTGTCACATCATGTAGAGGATCAAGAGTCACAGTCTGATCAAGTCAAAAGTAAACATGTTGTTACTGTGCAGACTGTTAATGATTACCTGTTGGCGCAAGCTTAATCTAGTCTAGAAGCATGGTTACAAAGAGGGTTCGCGGATCAATTTCGTTCATCGCCAATATATCATGAAGCGTCATGTGAGAATGGCAGGTCGTTACATGCTCACAAAGAACCGTCGGCGGGATATCAGCGGTCAGTGTCTGTGGGGTGAGCTGCGTGTAGCAGCACTCCATCGATTAGCAATCACGATCTGTTACGAAATCAAACATGGTAATTGGGTGTGCTCGTCTGCTCTAACACTACTCTTTCGCCTCGCTTGATTGCCCGCTCACAGGTTGGAGCTGATTCAACTCGCCCAACAGCGGCAGGTAACTTCCCAGGGGAGCAGAAATTGACATATGTTAGCGAACGTCAACACTGCATGTAGTGCGCCCGATCAGGGCCGGCTAGCCCGGAGCATGACTTACTCTTATCTCTACTCAGTCAGGTGTCAGATCCACGAGGAAATCGACTATGGATTGTTCACTGAATGAAGAAAATGCTCCATGTAGATTCAGGACTCGATGTCCTCGACTGGAACAAACCAATAATGCAATAAGATTCAGAATCGCCTTTATTCAATCTACTGAATTGATTTAGATGCCACCTCAAGAAACGATTCGCACGGCATCGAGTGCATCCTCATTGTCGATTCGCGCATAACTCGATGGATCATAATTGTATGCTCTCAGATTGCCTATGTGCTAACGCTCAGACATCCACTTTCTCACTTGTACACATGGATATTTCACTTGATATCATGAGAATGAAGCAACTTGGAGAATGAAAGCTGTTTTATCTAGATCGCCCCGATTGTACTTGAGCGGACCAAAATGATTTGCCGACACCTCCGCAGTAGACCTCGAAACAGTGCTTCAAGTCGCAGGATAAGGGGGCCTAATAGTGGGCTTTTGGCTCTTCCCGAACAAGCGAGCGGGCGCGCGCGAGTAGATATTCCTTCACGGGGAAGCCGTTGATCGGGTACCATTCACTATGGGATATGCAGATTGATGCTGTAGCCTCACTACACGAGCTCTCTGTCCATAATTCTCGCCTTAGAGAGAGAGTTCCTCGGAACCAGTTGCTCGTTGTTGTGCTCGTTCCTGTGTGTCGAATTTGCATCTCGTAACTCAGCATCCGCTCTATGCTGAATATTTAGTATCTCTACAACGTGCTCCAAGAAACTTTGTCTGAACTTATTGATAGCTCGCAGACTAAATCTATTCGCAAGATTCGATGAATCTGCGCAACTTTCGATCAAATGTTTGATCAATTAAGCTATTGGACACATACGCCGGAGGATCTAACTTATCTGGAATTGAAAAAGAAACTGCTTAAGATCATGACTCAATTCTTAGATTATATCACCTCGGTTTTCACCGGTGGTTCTCAACACAGCGAAAAGTCTAACGGAAATCATGTAACATTCGCTGAGAACTCATTCTCATCAGCATTCGGTCGCTCCACTCAAGAGAATCAGAAGTTGACAACACTGCGCCAAAGCAATCGAAGAACTCTCATAACCTATGAAACAATCGCTATCATAGCCACCATGATGCATTTTTTCATGGTACTTCTACCCAAGATACAATCTGATACTTTCGAGTTCCTCGAACCTCAGGGCTGGCAACTTGTTACACTCAACATGTTGCCGTTTCTTGTCCAACTCGCAGCTATCTGTGCTATGTCGGATCTTAATAGACCTCTACCGGAAGGCGCCAAGTTGACATCTAAAAACTCTGGACTCACATTGAACAATAACGATTTCGCATATTCATTGAAATTTATTGTATGTGTGATGGCAGCATGTCAACTTATGGCTATTTACTCAGATCTTCTCTTGTGGCCGGTGGTCATGATACTACCTCTTTGGTGCTTCAAACTCACTTCGAAGCTAGCCACCTCCGAGTTTGATCGTCATGCACCAAGCCCTAGAAAATCTTGGGTCAAATTGAGTGTGCCCAAATCTCCAAAGACTGTCACCCCGGCCAAAGCGACTCGCCAATCTAACGAAGAAACTCGCGCCACACCCAGAACGAGGACCAAGAAAGCTGTCAAAAGTTTTTTAAATAATGTCACTGACAAGTATCACGCTTTTGAACAGAACGTTGCACAACAAATATCTCAACGTATGAATTCACCGCTAGCTCAAAATAAGATGATTGCATACAGTAGCTAAAATTTAACAGCTGAGAATCTCTTCAACCTGGATGATAAAACATCTCTAAGACAGTCTGATGATTTTACAGACATGTCATGAATTAAGATGGAAACAAACCGAGAGTTCTAGATATCATCGATCTCGCATTTAAATAAATTCTCACATGTAAGATATACTAAACAGATCTTGAGATCATACTACGCGACTCCTGCGACTTTTGATTGGCTAGTTTTACAATGGCCTAGGCGAGTGCAGACCAGCTGTTATGGAGTTCAAGGGAGGAACGTGGTTCATTTTCTTGGGTCCCCAGTCGTGCAAACCAGATATTGTAGATACCCTGTGTGTGAGCTTGTGAGCTATGGAAAAACCTACACTACCCTCGAGTTGTGTCAAAACAATCACAACGAGACTGTGAAGCGGTGGTATACAGTCAACTGTCTTGAGCTCACCACGGGATGACACTATATTCATACTTTGAGAACAATCACAGACAACTTGTATGTAGTGGTCTTTAGATCGATTCTCGAGAACTATAGCCAGACCTGACCAGCCTTTTGTAAGGTAGTAGGCGGTGAGACCTTCTCGAGCACGATGACGTTGTCCTTTTGCCATGGCTAGCTTCGTTACTGCATCAGCGAGTATGTATCGATTCGGTTGCGAAGCCTCTACAAGCAGCTGCTTGGATGAATGAACTGACAGTAAAAATTTTGGGTACTCTTGAGAGAACTGTATACTTTTCGTTTGCCAGTGATTGAAAGCTGTACATAAGATCACATACTCTCCTGGTTCAAGAATGAGGGAGCACCCAACAAAGTTCCTTACTTGTCTTTGGCTATAATCGATGAGCGGGCCGATATCCATCATCTCCTTTGATTCAATGTCCTTAATGATGGCTGATCTAAATATCATGATACACAAGTCCAGCTGCTGAGTTCGGGGACTGATCGTTTGATCGGTATTATGCAGAGTATCACGGCGACTAGATTGAAATAGACTAAGGTCAATCTCAGTCGTCTCATTGATAGTCAATATCACAAAAGGTATGTTTTCTGTATCGGTACTCCTGGTTGGCAGCAAGCCTTCGAGACGAATCTCATTCCAACCAGATCTTATCTTGCAGACGTCGATACTGTCAAAGTATTTGATCATATCCTCGAAACACATCCAGAATACCCCTTCATCTGCTCCTCTTGGCATCAACATAGCGCGTAGTTCGCTAGTCCACAAGGGCGAATCATCTGACCAATCACCTTTCCAGGAGAAATGGCCCCATGGGTTTCGTAACTTTACGAGCCTTAGCTGATTCCCCTCGTCCTTGACATCCATGACGGAGTAAGCGTGCCGAGGTCTTAGACCTACCCGGAGATATTCCTCCTCATCAATTTGTAGATTGCCACCTCCACATGACGCACCCATGAGGAAACCTGCTGCCCTCGAGCTGAGTAATTGTGCCCAAACTAGATCTTGATCAATCTCTTCGACAAACTGATCGACGGTCGTCATGTTTTTATCTCGAGTCCCTGATCTATTGTCATTGCTAGATGGGGCAAAAGTTGAAGGTGAAGTGGATGTGCAACTGACGTTCGGCTGTAAAGTTATTGTTTCGCATGGAGCCCCGGTCAAGGTTGCTAGTCCTTCAATTGATCTACCCGAAGCTAAGGCAGCATAACAGCCATGAGCCTTCGCTAGTGCCTTCTCGATCAGAGGCACCCAAAGTTGTTTCCTCTTTGCGGGGGAGTAAAGTAGATTTCTGTACTGATCGCAGGGCAGGAGATCATCGATCAATATTATTTGCCAGCGACCGTCTTTACAGAGACGAACCTGATAAACTCCCTCCTGGCAAGTTTGCCGAGTTAGCATGACTCTTTCCAGTAGGTCAGGCCGTTCTGCAAGAACAGCGAGCGCGGATAGAAACCAACAATTTCCGGATATTCCTTGACTGATATCAGCAGGTCTTGGATTTCTGAACACGCTCCATTCGTAACGATGATCTGATGAGCGCGTTCTTAGTTGCCGAGGGCGCAACCAAGTCGCCTTTTTCAGTAATCTAAGAGTCTTTTCCTCCTCTAATTCAGTTCTCTCTGAGTCCAACACACTATCCACGCCATCTGGTAGGTGATGAGTTGACGCATTATCTCTTGGTGAGTCTGATAGTTGTTCAAGCTTTGTAATCTGGGATTCGAATAGCAATGAACTCATTATCGGCTGGAAAGAGTCGTCAACAAATTCGATCTTGTTCGAACGACAAAACTCAACTATCTCGAGCCAAACATTGCGAGCAGACTCTTCCTCGGCGGATCGCAAACCTTCGGTGGGCTCACTAAAACCTCCACCAAGGCAGCCATTGCAGTCGATACTTCCATCGTTGCTAGTTGAATCTCTATTGTAGTGTCTGGTTAGGTTGTTCACATGTGTATTTGCTGAGATGTCACCATTCTTGAGCTTCGAGCCAGAGGCCCGATGCTCATTATCAATACTCTCTATAAAGCTCTCCAATGCTAAGTTATTCCTAGCTCTGATGTCTAATTCGCTGTCTACTATTGATACGCATGATGTCGACGGATTTGTTTGAGGCAGATGTTGATCGTTTCCAGTGAGCATAAATTCGTTTAGGATCCTTCTTTCATTTTGCCTGCCAGGTTTTATCACTAGCACACCACGAGAAGCCTGGCACATCTCGCAAGTGTATTCAAGGGCAGGATTAGCATAGGTACAATTGGTACATTGCCATTCATTGGTCATCTTGGTGACATCACAAGTGCGTATTGCACAATCTGGTGATCACTTCTGAGAAAAGTGATTGTTTCTCAATCTAAGTGGTGGCTTTGTGGCTTTGTTATGATCTAGTTATGATATTGGGACAACAGTGGTTATCTATGTAGACGGCCAGTATTATCAGTGCGTTGGGATCAAGGTCATCATGTAGAATGTCGATCCATCAAGTGGTTGTTTCTCCTACTTCTGGTCCGCAACTCGAGGTTTTGGCCAAATAAATCTGAGATGCGACAATGCCAATAGGTATAGGGGTCAAAGGAGAAATAGTGGAGGAAGTGCTCGAGAGTGAGGGATTGCAAGTGTGAGGTGAGGGTATCATGGCGGGTTATGTGACAGCAGGACTAATGTGGTCAGAGCGAGTAGTAGGAGCCTATTGTTATTGGCAACGAGAGGCGCCCACGCTCGAGATGAATTAATTCAAGCGCGAGCACTTCGCCTCTCGCGGCCAGCTACTCGAGCGCGAGAACGAGTAGCTGCCTGCGTTCTCTTAGAGTTGGCGACAATTGCTAACTTCCCTGAGGTGAGACTCGATCCGAGCTACCTGGCCTGACATTAGTGTCGCCATATAGTTGGTCCTGAGATCTTGTAAACTAGAGTATGGGCACGCCCTCGGCGCACATTCTCTCGGTGCATCCGCTCGTTCCGCTCGGAACAATCTCAGACTCGAAGCTTCAAGACAACTTCATGGTCTTGCAGTTTTCCGCTACGCTTTGGGGCATTCCCCCTGCGTTTAATTTGGGCCGTCTGGCAGGCTGAAACGATATGAAAAAATACAACGACGAGAAGGATCTCGTCGAGAGACTTGGATTAGAGGATTAACACAGCAATGTGCACGTGTTCAAGCTAACGAGGAGCGTCGTATGCAACACAGAGGTGTGTCTCTATGTGTCTGCGTGAGTAGGCATAGTTCAAGATAATCCTCCTTTATTGACTGCTACGATCAGCATTGATCTTGTTGGCGGCGCCTTCCATTGGGGCCGCTTGGCTTGGTTGTTGTTGGTGATGCTGCTGCTGGGCAGGAGGCGCACCAGACAGCTGACGACCGACACCGAAGAGCGCCTGTTGTTGTTGTTGGCGCTGGCGGAGTGCGGCGAGCTGCTGCTGAAGTGTGGACCCGTTGAGTGCAGTGTGGAATTGTTGCGTAAGTTGCTGGAGGTTCGCCCGGAAGCGGCTCGAGTCGAGCAGCTGGGGCAGAGCGTTGTTGCTCTGAAGTCGTTGCTGGATGCCGTTGGCTTGTGCTTGCGGCGACTGCTCGTGTTGGCCCGTGGCTGATTGCTGTTGTTGTTGTTGTTGGTCTTGTTGTTGTTGCTGTTTGGTGGCCAGGTCAAGGCGCTGCACGATGTTAGAGATGATGTTGTTGAGATTGTTCAGGCCTAGGTTGATGGTGGCGAGCGCCTTGAGGGCCACGTCGTTGGTGGCGGGCTCGTTGATGATCTTGTCCGCCTTGGCCTTGGCCTGGTCTAGACGCACATTCATCTGCTCCAGCAGCCGGCGCACAATGAGATCGCCACTGTTCTTGAGCAAATCCATCGAGCTAGCCACCACTTGTTGCAGCTGCCCGGCACGCCTGACAATATCCTGACGCAACAGCTCGCCCTGTTCGTGATAATTGACGGCCCCTATGGGCTGGCCTGTGGTGCGCGTGAGGTTGTTCGCGGAGTTGTTCGCGGCATCGCCAATCAGCGAGGTGCCCTGATCGGTGACGAGGATCGACTGGTACTCGTTCTGTAGGTGCGAAGTTGTGATTCGATCGAGATTTGTGTCAGTTGATGGACCTCTGGATCAATTCTCTGGTCTAAATAACTGTCACCCTCTGCCAGTACTCACCTTTTTCGTGTTAGCCGACTCGCCTTGGCCGAGACCAAAGAGATTAGTGCCAATGGCGCCACTGCCGCCCGCACCCGCGCCCACTGGGCCGGTGACAATGTTCACGTGATTGGGATTCGAGGCGGCGGCGCTGATCTGCTGCTGAATGGCCTTGCCCACGCTCGAGATGGCCTCGAGCACGTTCGAGTACTTGCTCCCATTGACCGCGTTCATCACCAGCCCATTGAGCTGGCCGATCTGTCGCTGGGCCTGGGCCTGCATCGCGTTCAGGTGCGCCTGCAGCGAGGCGGCCGACATGACCTGTTGTTGGTGTTGTTGTTGTTGCTGTTGCTGTTGCTGTTGCTGTTGTGGCATTGGCTGTGGTTGCTGGCGGGGCGCCGTCGTGTTGGCAGCACTGGCGCGCGCGCTCGGCGCCTGGCCGGCAACCACCAGCAGCAGGGCCACTGCGGCGCACCTGACTGGAGACCTCATGGTGATCATCGATCTGGGCGACGCCTCGTGTCTCTCGTGGCTTGCTGTCTGTCTGGGTGTAACTGTAATTGTGTGTGAGTGTGAGTGCGATTGGTCTACGCCAATTTCCCGACTGACCAGAGCGCCGACAGCGAAGCTTGGCCGACTCGTCGCCAAGTTAGCGCGCCCAGTGCGCCAGTTAGCGGCGGCCGACCGCTTGGACGAGCTGTAGGTGCGCTAATTGGAGCGCGCACTCGCTCGACGAGTCGCGACTCTCGAGAGCGGGCGAGTGAGCGCCAAGGAGACGGAGAAAATGTGTCAAAGCTGTGGCGGTGGCGCGCGCACCTGTGCGTGAGTGTCAGTTTATTCGCAACCATTCGTCGAGTCGAGCGGCCGCTCGAGTGTGGCCGAGACGGCCGTCGTCGACATCGTCGTCATCGAGCTCGTGGTGGCGCTCATCTTCGACTTGGTCGTCGTCGTCGTCGTACACTCGGAGCTGTTGCCTCAGTGCATCTGCACTCTAACTAAGGCGCTCACGGCGGGCTGTCCGGCTCGACCGTTGTGAGCGGTTTGCGACGCCTGCGCCGTCTGGCCGGCTTATGCGGTTCGCGCTGTTTCTCCGTTGTCTGCTCCGACTCGATCGAGTCGATCGACTCGTTCGACTCATTCAACTCATTCGACTCGATCGACTCGTTCGACTCATTCAACTCATTCGACTCGATCGACTCGTTCGACTCATTCGACTCTTTCGACTCATTTGACTCATTCGACTCGTCCGATTCGTGTGACTCATTCGACTCGTGCGACTCCTGCCATTGTTTGAATTCTTTCCACTGGCTAGTCTGATTCCAACCAGGCGGATTGGGGCCGCTCGGGAGCTCGGGCTCTTGCAGCGGGTGGAATCCCGGCGGAGTGTCGGTCTTGCGCTGGGTCGGCGAGTTGTCCTTGCTCAGGTCGGCCACCCGATTGAACACGAGCAGCTCGGTCTCGAGCAGTGCGGGCTGGCGCGTGAACAGGCCCACGAGCAGGTGGCCGGTCCGGTGCGGCCCCTCCACGACCAGCGGACTGCCCTCCTCGAGACTCGTGTCCATGTCCCCGCTCGAGCGGGCGCACAGCTTGCCGACTTCGGGCTGCGCGCACGGGGCCAGCTCGACGCGCTGATTGCCGCTCAGATGGGTCATCACCAGCGCCTGGCCCTGGCTCAGCCGCTCGTCTGGCAGGCCCGCGCCCGCACAGAACTTGTTGCCCATCATCCAGCCGGCCACCGGGTGGCCCAGGCCGATGGCCAGCTTCAGCAAGCGGTTCATGCCGCGCGCCGGATGTCGGCCGCTCCGGTCGATGGCGATGATGCTCGTGCCGTTCGGCCCTGTGGCCTGACCAGCCGGCCAGTCCGAGGGCTTGGCACAGCCGACGCATTCCTTGTTCGCCGCTGAGCTGTGGTTGTGCGTGATCTCGGCCACCAGGTCCCACTGGAAACCGCGCACTTTGCGGTGAAGACAGTGGCTCGTCACGAGCACGCGCGTCGACGCCACGATGGCGCCCCGGCACAGGTACAACATGTGCGTTGTGGTGGGCCGTCTGAGGTGGATGTTGACCAGCATGTGCTCGTCTGGCTCCTTCATCGAGCCGCTGCAAAACCGGTGCTGAGGATCTTCGTGCCACTCTTTTCTCTGGGCCGATTTTTGACCAGACGCCCACTCATCCGCGGACTTGCCCGCATGCGGATGGCCTCCGGTGGAGTGGTCGCCGGAAACCCGATTCTTGACTTTGAATGGCTTTGCATTGGCCTGGGGCTTGCTGGGCCTTCGCCTCGTCTTCCTGGCGGGCGACTTTTTCTCATGTGGGCCACGACTAGCATTCTCTTGATCGCCGGGCTGACCGAGTGTGACATCGTGGCGCTCGTTGTGATCGAGATCTTCGTTGTCGGTGGTGCGGAGTTGCGGGTGCGACTTGTGAGCGTCCGGCTGGTCGTGGGCGCTCGACTTGGCCGGGCTGAGCTTCGCCTCGGCCGCTGGGCCCCAGGTGAGCTGGAGCGCCGCTACGATGGCCAGCGCCAAGGCGAGTCTCAGGGCGCCAGCGATTGGTCGCCGGCGCAGCGCCATTGTGATTGCATGTGGGCGCCACAGTGGAGCAGCCACTTGCGCGACGCCAGGCGAGTGTGTGGCGTTACGGTTGTGCGCTGACGCACGCACAGACGCACGCGCCAGCCAAATGAGCGGCTCCTCTAGACACACGCACACACGCACGCACACGGATTAGCGGTTTCGAGTTACGGACTCGCTTGGAGTGGGGCACCTCTGAGAGTTTGTTTAATGGTCGGCGTTGTCCTCGTCCTCTGAGAGATCCCCGTCCTCGGCCTCGGGCTCTTCGATCACACCTGCGCTACGGGACTTGCCCGTCTCGCTCACCTTGGACTTGGCGGACTCTAGCGGGACACTTCTGTTTGAGGGCGAGGCCGGAGACTCTGGCTCGGCGTCGAAGAGGATGTCGAGCAGAGACGAGCGCGATGACGGGTCGCGATCGTAGTAGGGCAAGTCCTCGATGCGCCGGAAGGCCACCACGTTGGGCTTGTCGGCCAGGCGGGCGGTGGCCGAGTTGTAGATGCCGAGGAGGTAGAGATTGGGGGTGTGGTCTTTACGTATGGCGAGCGGCTGGCCGTCGGTGAGTTCGGTGGTGTACTTGTCGTTGCTGAGCACGCAGACCATATTGGCGGCGCACGAGTCGGTCAGCTCGACGGGGCGCCGCCTGTTGCCCATGATGGTGGCCACGCCGTTGCGCTTCTGCGTGGCGAGCGGCTGGTCGAAGCAGACGCGATTGGTGCCTCTGCCGCCCTCGTTCAAGGCCCACGGCGTGAAGGGCTGCCGGACGGAGAAGACCAGGTAGCTGCCGCCCGAGATGCGGTCGGGAAAGAAGTCGCGGCTCACATTGTGGCGGCCCCTATGCGACACCGCCTCGATCAGGTAATCGTCAAGGTAGTTGAGGATGCGCTCGAGCGTCTCCGTCGAGGGCACCATGAAGCGCGTCGGGCTCAGGATCACGCCCAGCACCGGCACCTGCGAGTCGTTGGTGACCGTCTCCGTGACGTACACCTGCACCATCAGGTCGATGGTTTCGTGGTACTCGCCGCACTGGGGCTTCCAATGTTGTCTCTCATCGCCGTCCCTGTGGTCTTGATGGTTGGGCTGCTCCTGGGCCTGGGCCTGGGCCTGGGCCTGGCCCAGACTCGAGTGTGGCCCTGGGGCGCCGGCCAGCTGCAGCGCCAGGCCCAAGAGGAGCGAGCGGCCGAGTGTGGCCAGGCGGCGGCGGCGCCAGTGGCTCTGGTGAGACTGGCCGCCGGCGACGAGCTTCCGCGTGGGCGTCGTGTTTGTTGTGGCCATGATGGCATCAAATATGAGCTCTGGCTTGGGGCCGCGCGGGCGCGCGAATGCGTCCCGGCAAGCGGGCAGGCCAATCAGTCGGCCAGAGGCTGAGCCGTGCGGCTCGTGTTACACACAAACACACACACGCTTGGTATCTCACAGTGGCGATCGCGGGCCCTTGCTCGTGGTCTCTGTCTCTGCCTGTCTTTTACTCTTTTTTTCACTTCTTGAAGACTGCTTAGCGACTCGCCAGTTTATTAGCCCGACAGGTGCTGACCACCAGCAAAGTTAGAAGCGCAAACTCGAACTGCGCCTCACAGAGTCCAGCTCGCAACTAAACGGTGGTCACGCCCAGCTGGCGCAGCGACACCCACGTGCCGGTGATGAGACCCAGCACGCCGAAGATCACCAGGAAGACGTTCTTGACTAGGAACGCGTACCAGAGGGCGCGCTTACGGCTGCAATGGCGTTGCCCAACTCGGCGCCTGCTCAACGGCGAGCCGCACTGGCCACACTGGTGCTCACCGCTCGGTCTTAAGGCCGTCCGGCGCAGCTGCTCGTTGCCCTGGTGACACTGATGCGCCGTCTCGGGGGCGCCGCCCTGGTGGTCGCCCTCGACCTGTTGCTCGTCCGCCTCCTCGTCGAGATACTTCCAGAAGGTGCAGAGCTGGATGATGGCGGGAAAGATGATTGCCAGACAGCTGGAGGCGAGCGCGCCGATGAGCGAGATGAAGAGGTCGAGGCGCGGGATGAGTGCGGCGGCCACGAACGTGAAGGAGACGGTGAGCAGTATGACGGTGTACCTGACGAGCTTGCGCATGCCGCGCATCGAGCGGGGCGGCGGCCGCCATCTCACCTCGGGGATGCGCTCGCTGTCCGAGTCCGAGTCGCGCTCCATCACGTCCTCGAGTCGGTTGCGGGGCCGCTTCGCCAGGCCCGCGCCCGACATGGTGCCATACTGGTGTGCCGTCGAGGCGCTGTAAGAGGTGGCCAGCGTGGTGGCCGTGGAGTTGTCGTTGTTGTTGCTGGAGGGCAGCTGCTGGTAGTTGGACTGACTCTGGCTATGTTGTTGCTGTTGTGGTTGTTGTTGTTGTTGTTGTTGTTGTTGCTGGTGGTGAGATGTGTGGCGTCTGCGGACGCTGAGCGAGTTGGAGTGGCGGGACTGCTCCTCGATGAGCACCTCCTTCAGCTTCCAGCGGTTCTCGGCCGTGAGTTTGCTCAGGATGGAGAGCTTGTCGCGCGGCACACGCGGCCGGTAGGAGTAGAAGAGGCTCTCGTCGATGATGGGCCACACGATGGTCCAGGGCACGTAGAACTGGAGACTGTAGGAGAGGCCGATGGCCAGGGCGAAGGCCAGCCGCACGAGCTCGTTGATGGTCTTCTCGGGCAGATTGAGCGTTATGGAGCCGGCCACAGTTTGGCCGTACTTGGCGTAGCCGAAGAAGCCCATGGCCATGTAGAGCAGAGCCACGAGCGTCATGGAGGTGTTGAGCACTCCGCTGAGGCCGGAAATGCGCCCGGGGTGGCGCATCTCCTTCACCAGCGGCAACACCACTCCAATGCCCTCGAAGGCGTACACGGCCGTGGCGAAGAAGAGCGGCAGGCCGGTGGCGATGTCGGCGCTGGCGCCCTGGTTCACTCGCACGGGCGGCGTGTCGGGCGCGTAGGTGGCGAAGTGGAGGAGGTCGAAGAAAATGAGCGCCAGGCCGAAGAGCTGGAGACAGTTTGCGAGCGTCGAGATGCGCGCCAGGTGCTTGAGGTTGCTGGTGCAACTGGTGAGTCCGATCACGGGGAACACGGCCACCAGATAGGTGAGCAGCGAGTAGTCCATGTGGAAGAGGTTGGCGCAGGCCACCTGGATGTTCTCGACGGTGAACAGGATGTAGACGCAGCAGAAGCCGATTTGGGTGAACATGAGGAAGGTGGTGACAAAGAGGCTGGCGTGTTTGGCCAGCCGCCGGGCCCAGCGAGGCCCGCAGGCTAAGCCCAGGGCGGCCACCTGGTCGTAGTCGAGCGACTCGTAGTTGAAACGGTCGCAGAGTTTGTTGTGCGACTGGATGAGGATGTTCATGCAGTGGATGCAGATGCCCCCGATGATGGGCACCATCACGAGGCCCAGCCAGAGGCCCACATTCTTGAAGGCCAGCGGCATGGCCAGCACGCCCGTGCCAATGTTCGCCTTCAGGATGTGCATCATCGTCTGGCCGTCCGTTGTGCGGTTCTCGTGCTCATCCTCGTCTTCGTCCTCGTCATCTTGGTGTTGGCGGTGGTCGTGCTGGTCGCCGTCGTGGGCGTCGTTGTGGTCACCTTTGCCTGTGTGTAGTTGACTGTGGCCGGTGATCTGGTGGTTTCTCCTCGAGGACGCTCGCAGGCTCTCGGCCGTCGTTCCGTCCAGGTCGTTAGCAGACTGAGACTTTAGATGCTGGCTAGCATCTTCATGCTGATCAGTGTTCACCTGTGTCTGGCGCTCGCTCGACGAGTGGCCGGCCTCGGCCATTGTCACTGGCGCCGAGTCCATCGCAAGCTTGTTGTCGATGTCGCGCGTGTTTTTGGTCTCGCCGACGGCCTACTCTTGACAGGTTCCCGTGCTATTCCCGTGCAGGGACTCAGTAGAGAGGTGGCCAAGGCTCACAGGCTCGCTAGTCACTAATGGCGGGAAGTATATCTCAGTGGTTAGTCAGCTGCGGCCATGACTTGGACAACATGTGTGGTCCACGCGTTTGCTGGCGCCGATCGCTGATTCAGTGCCGGCTCCTCGCTGTGCCCTCTTCTCAGCGCCCGGCTTATGTATCTTCTTCTTCTTCTTCTATAGCTCAAGTTCGCCAATCCCTCCGTTTCACCTGGCGGACAAGCCGTCAGAGGTCGACGCGGTGGGTCGCGAACGTCTGGGTGGCTTCGAAGGCTGCGATCTTGGGCGAAGATATGCGAGCCCACACATAGACTCAATTCTGCTAACCCTCGCGTATAAACTCCATGCAGAGGGTCGGGCGGCCACTGAGTCGCTTGGCTCGCCATTTCGAGTGGTAAATATTTCCGTGACACACACACACACACACACACACACTCACACAAATAGACACACGGCATTGAGCAAAGGACAATCAGCTGCTGTGGCTGTAGGCACGTCGGCAAGCCAATAATGATTGACCGATCTTATCAGTCGCCGGCTTGAGATTGACGGCTGCTGCAGGTCGTGGCCGTGCAGCGGGCGCAGTTGCTCGGAACACGCGCGCGCCCAATGGTTTTGTGTGGCGCCGACACTCGATCGAGCGGCCGTCGTGGCGGTGCTCGTGATCATCGCCGTCCGCCTCGTTCGAGTGGACGCGAGCTGGCGCTGACTGACGAGACTTCACTGGGTAACGACAGGCAGGTGGCCGCCTTGTTAATCGACCGTGACGTCAGGCCCGTCGATGCAGTCGGCCCCCAGCTGCGCCTTGAGCGAGCCCTCCAGCTCGTGGAGGTCGTTCATGAGCACTTTGAACTGGCGCAAACTCACTCTCAGCACCTGAATGTGCTGGCTCATGTCCTCGTTGGCGCTCAAGCCTACGTCCACCGGAAGTTCACTTTGCTCGACCTCCACCTTGACCGTTGTTGGGGCTGGCGACTCGTCGCGCGCCGACAGCTCCCTGACGGTCGGCGCATTCCGACTCGCCGCCGACCCTATGGACCCCGCGGACTCTGTGGGGCCGCTGGTCGCATTGTTGCTCGAGCGCCGACTTCCGGCACCGCCACTTCCGCTGCGGACGCTCGTCAATGACTGGCGCCCAGAACCGAGCCGCGTCTGAGCTGCCGAACGGGTCGAGGATTGCTTCGTGTGTGCTGGCGGCGGCGGCGGTGGCGGACCTGTGGCGCCGACTTTGGTGAATGTGCGCGGCCGCTTGACGCTGGAGCCGGGGGCCAGGTCGGACTGGCGGGCGAGCGCCACCTTGGCGAGCGCCTGGAGCAGCTCATTGCACTTGTTGGGCTCGAGGCCGGCCACCAGTTTGGCCGCCACGCAGCCCACAACCGGCTGCTTGTGGTTGGCCGCAAAGTCGATCAGCTTCTGGACAAAGTCCGCGCGGCGCCGCTTGTCCCAGGCCTTCGAGGAGTCGCTCTCGAAGTCGGACGGATTGAACACACTCCTGAGAGTCTTGGTCTCGGTGATTAGCTGGGTGGAGTGGGCTCAATTAGTCTTCGATTTCAAGCCGCTGATTCGAAACTCCGCGCCCCCATACTTACGCTCTTGACTATGTCCTGGATCAGCCGGAAGGTGGGCCTGGTCAGCTGGCGCTCATCGAGCGGCTTCGACAAGAGTCCGGCGAACAGGCGCCGAGTCTCCTCGACGGCCCGCCTCGAGGCCTCCACTCTATTGGCGGCCATCTCGTTCTCTCTACTTCAGTATCTCACTTGTTTACACTCGAAACAACTGAATCCTCTCAGTGGCTCACATGCCGATGTTACCAAGACGACGTGAGCTCTGCCGTCGCTTTCTCCCACTAGGCGGCGCTCCAACGCAGGCGAGCGCGCGCGTCAGAGCTGCGATTGCGCACGAGTCGCTAGGTGCCCACACACACAACTCTCGCCCTCCCACGAGTCACTCACCTGCGGCCCGGAAGAGGCGCCCAGTCAGTCCATTCATTAGACCGACTTCGCACCTACTGATTGGAACGTGCGCGCAGAGATTGCTCACCGATAGAGTTGCCGCCACTCACGCACTCACACACATACAAGAGGCTCCCGAAAGCACTCCAGCCAGCCCACGGGGAGAGAGCTCGCTTCCAATACGCACACACAAAACATCAAAGCCGCAAGTCGCAAGGGAAACAAAACAACAGCTCCAAGAGCTAAATTTAGTCGACTTGACATCGCCGGAAGTCGAGTTTTACTCGCGCTCGCTGCTGAACGAGCTCACAGCGAGCGGCCTCCAAGTCAGAGGCGGTCCAGATATTGATCAAGATATTGATCGCTCGAGCACTAGTCGCGCGAGTCAGGTAAGTCTGCGCTCTCTCCTCTCCACAGGCCCGCCGCAAGCCGTTGTTTTCGTTGTTGATGTTGTTGTTGTCGCCGTTTTGGCTGCTGCTGCTGCTGCTGATGCTGGCGCCGCTGACATGACCACCTCGGCGCTAATGCGGTCGCGCTCTTGTGATGCAGACACTCGGCCGTTGGCGCCGCCGTCGCCGTCGACCTGATTTGCAAACTCTCATTAAAGTCGAGTGCGCGGGCGCCCAGAATGCGCGCTCGAGGCCTGCGGGGACGGCCAATCATTTCGGCCCATCACTAGCGCCCATGCGCTGGCCCAGCGACCGGGGCCTCTGGCGCAGTTGGCTGGCCAGCTGCAAGGGCGTGGCTGCAAAAGTTACCTGCGCGCGTGTTGCCAGTAAGTCGGAGCCCCTGTGAGTGTGAGTGCTCGTGTGCATGTGTTCGTGGGGCCGAGGGGCCGGGCGGCCGAGCGGCTGAGGGGCGCGAGCACGAGCGCGCCGTCGGGGCCCACGGGCCTCATGGAAATTAGATTTGCCGGCGCAGGTGTGCGACTTTGCCCGTGGCCGCGCGCGTCGGCCCGGTTTGGGCCGAGCCGATGATGGAGTGATGACCGATTAGCAGGCGGGAGGCGGGCGCGCGCGTGGGCGTCTGGGCCGCGCGTCACGTGGACACCGCATAACTTGGGCCAGGCCGGAGCGAGCGCCGCTGGCCACGCGAGCGCCAGTTCATTAAATGTGCGCCCGCCCGCTCGATATCGTGTGATTAAGCAACAGCGACTCGCGCCACTCGCCCAGGCTGCCCACGATATCGGGGCGCCCCTATGCGCGCCCTGATTCTGGCCTCAGCGGCCCAGACGAGTCGGGGCGTTCGAGTCCAGGCCGGCCGCTGGCTGTCGTGTCTCGAAGCAATAAAGATGTGCGCGCGCTCCGATGCTCTCGGGTTTCCCAGCCGCCCCTCGACCTCTGCCCGGCGCCGAGTGACAGATTAGCGCTCATTAATCATTCTCGTCTCGGGGCTACACACCGAACGAGTTGGCCAGGCCGTCACTCCGTCGCCGCTCTCTCTCTCTCTCTCTCTCTCTCTCTCGCTCGTCGCACGCACTCACCCTCACACTCATACTCATACCCACACTCTCACTCTCACCCTCACTCTCACTCGCACTCGCGCCCATCAGTTTGCGCGCTCAGTCGCCTACGACCAACCGGAAGTACAGTATCGCCGCCCGGTAACATAGACGAACACACAGAGGCCTTCGACTTACGAGCGGCCGCCAGGTGAGCGCCGCGTTGTCGGGGGCGTCGAGATGCGACATCGAGCCTCGTCCTCGGGCTCAGGCAGCCACGGGCGCGGCCACGAGAACGCGTCCGAGGGCATCGACAACATCCGCACGCGCCCGCCGCACGTCTTCGACAACATCACGCGCCGCCTCCTCCAATTGGGTGAGTAATTGATAGATTTCAATCGCGCGACAATCTAAAAATCCCTCCAAATCAGGCGACTCACCTGAGAACCAATCCAACCGAACACTCGGACACCTGGGGCGCACACAACAGGTGTCACGCTCGGCATCACCACCTTCATCGGACTCATTGTGCGCTACGCCGTGCAAGAGTTCGACCCCAACGTGAGCACCATCACCGTGACGACCGCGCGCGTCAACAATCGCGACATCGCCTCGCTGAGCGTCTCGAAGAACTTCCTCGAGCGCATCCTCGAGTTCGTGGCCGAGTCCATCTCCATCGTGGCCGTGATCATTCCCATTGGCTTTCCCCTCTGCACTCTCTTCAATCGCTACTTCGCCAAGGTGCGCGCCGGCTCGCGCCGCTTCGAGCTGCGCACCAGCGCCGTGCTCTCCATGACGCCCAAGTACCTCATCATCGGCGACTCGCTCGCCTGCCACACGCCCGCCGCCGCCGCCGCCGCCGACTTGTCTGTGTCCTCCTCGTCCGGCCACCCGCACCACCAGCACCAGCACCAGCACCAGCACCAGCACGAGGAGCCGGCGGCGCTGCGACCGCTCGTGCGCGACACCATATACCACCTCATCAAGGCGCGCCTCAAGCCCAAGCTCATTGTGGAGGACTCGTACGAGGAGGCGCGCAAGCTGGCCATCCGCATCGGCCTAATTGGGCGCCAGCACCACAAGCTGGCCGTGATCAAGTCGGTGGAGCTGATGAAGCACATCACCGACTCGCGCGGCGACATCAAGCCAGCGCGCGTGCGCCACCTGTTGGCGCGCCTCAAGGTGATGTCGCAGGCGACGCCCGCCGACAAGTCGCTGCTCATCTATCTCATCAAATACTGCGAGTCGCTGCCCAACGAGAACCTCGCCTATCTCGGCCACACCTTCACCGACCCCGAGGCCATGCGACTCGCCGACTGTGCGCTCGCCTTCGACGACTGCGACGACGACGACGTCAAGCGCGCCGCCCAGGTGCTCATCCGCGCGCCCGGCGCCGCCCACTCGCACTCGCACTCGCACTCGCCCACATCCGGCCGGCCGACGACTTCGGTCCACTCGTCGGGCTCCTCGAACGGCGCCATCAATGGCAACGCCTTGTCGCCCTTCGCGCCCTTCACCGACCTCTACCTCTTTCTGGTGGTGTGTCTCATCCAGTCGAACATTACGCAATCGTTTGCGCTCTACCAGGTGAGCGCCTCGGTGGCCTGTTGCATCTACCGCTTCCTGTCCATCACCGTCTTTCAGGAGCAGCTCATGTCGCACTCGCAGTTTGTGCTGCTCGCCAGCTGCCAGCAAGTGTTTGCCATCTGCGCCCTCATGACCAAGTGGCTCAGCTCCCTGCCCCAGACTCGCCTCCCCGCGCCCCCCGACGACTCGGGCCCGCCCCTCGAGCCCACGCCCACTCGCCACCGGAAGCGCTCGCCCTATGCGGGCCAGCGTCAGCGGGTCCAACAGCGCTCGCTGGCCAGTTTAGGCGGGCCCGCGGGTGCGCACGAGGCCAGCCACTCGACCACCAGCGAGTTGGGCGCCGCCGACCAGAGCATTCAGATACCTCACGCCCACGCCCTGGCCGATGATGACGACGACACCCTCGGCTCCTCGAGCTCGCTCGACGAAGCGCCGCCCGACTCGCACGCGGCCCAAGCGCGCCGCAACTCCGCGACCCTAGGCGCGCCCGGCGGTGACCCTATGCGCGCGCGCGCCGGCTCCGAGTCGCCGGCGAGCCTGGGCCGTCAGCGGCCGAGGCGACAGCGCCAGCGAGCGCATAGACGCCACTCTGCTGGCACGGGTCCCAGAAGTGAGGAGCAGCCGGTACGCCTGACAGGTGTGGACCTGAATGTGGCGCTGATCAACAGCAAGATTGCCACCAACTACAAGCAGACCTTTCACAACAGCGCCCTCATCGACGACGTCACCTATCGGCTGGCTAAGCTCCACATCGCCTACCAGATCCTCGTCATGATCATCATCATGATTTTCGGTAAGTTCCCCCCCCCCACCTGGCTGATTGCGCACAAATGCGCGCATCCAAGTGGCGCTAACCCGCAGATCAGTGTGCGTGCGAACGCTAACTCCACCTAGTCACTAATCAACTAACTAACTCGCTGACTGCTAAACCCCGGCTAACCTAATTACCGTTTGGCGCGCAAAATCGTCCCGTCCCGTCCCGTCGTGCGCTCGTTTCAGGCAACGCCATGTTCCAATTGAACGCAAACAACACTCGCCAACACCAGACGCTCGCCTTAAACTCCCTGGTGATGAACAACATATTCAATCTGGCCAACTGTTTCAACCAATTCGGCGAGTTCAATCTGCGCTCCGGATTCCGCAATCACCCCTTCTTCTTGTGCGTCCTCCTCACTGCAGTCGCTCTTCAGGTGTGTCTCACCGAGCTGAACGCCTTCGGCCTGGAGAATCTAAATCCCAGCCAGTGGTTCGTCTGCTTCGTATTCGCCCTCATGAGCGCCCTAATTGCGCCGCTCACGGGCCAGCAGCGCTCCGTTCGCGGCCACCAGTCGTCGCATCACCAGCAGCAGGTGGCGAAAAACAAGCAGCTCGCCCTGAGCCAGGCGATGACTCAACAAGCGGCCCGCCACAACCACCATCACCACCAACACCACCACCACCACCACAACAACAATAACCACTATCAACAGCAGCGCGCCTCTCAAGCTTACCTGTCTACGGGCGCGAACTACATGTGAGCGATGCAGTTGGCCAACGACCCAGCAGCGCTGGTGACACACTAAAGCCGGCTTGCACTCAAGCGCCAGCCACAATCTAATCTGTCGTCTAGCGGTATTATTTTGTTTATGTGTGTGTGTGTTTGTGTTTGTGTATATATATATATACTTGCGCCGACGACACGGCATTCTTCACTCGACCGCGACAAGCAAATTGTTCTTTGAACTAGCCAAAAAATTGTTCACATCCACCCACGCAGTGTCCCCTCGAGCTAGACAACTAAAAGCGCGCAATGGCCAAACTCGCTCTCTACACTGTGCTCCTGGCAACTCTCTTACAGATAAGCGTCTGCGCCGAACTTGGTGCCCAGCCATCCGAAGGTTTGTACACTGAGTCGCATGCATCCCAACTTTCGTCCCAAAGACCCCATCACTAATTAGCGCCCCCGATGATATCACAATTAGCCGCCGGAAATGCGCGCCGCGAGAGCAGACGCAACGACTACATTCTGATTGGCCTGAAACCCTGGGAGCAGTTTTTGCCCGAGCAAATCAAGGACATGATTGACCAGCAGATTCGTCCGCAAACCGAGCAGTTGTCGGCTCAGATCGATAACATTCCCGGCGCCAGCATGTGGTTCCAGATGATCAGCCAGTTGCAGGACACCTGGGCGGGCGCGCTCAGCCAGGCCGGCCAGGCGGGCGGATTCGGCGGCGGCCGAGGCAACAGCAATCCACTGAGCTCGCTCTTGGGCAGACCCTGAGTCACCTGGGTGTCTGATGAATGGGTCCGCTTGCGAACAATCTGACTGCTGATCCTGTCCATGGCCTCGATACTGAATCGATGGGTCGATAGACAACGTGGAGATTAATTAAAAGAGATTCTATAAGAACGTAAAACTCAATGGTAGTCATCATATTCATGGGCCGCATGAGCTGGCTGTAGCTGTAACTGCGCAAACGATGCCATCTGCCGGACAGTCCCTTCGCTCAATTTTCGTTCACGTGACGCTCACGCCGTTGCCATGAGCAATGTGTCCACTGTCATGCGGCCTCATTATCGCCCATCCCAATCGCTGATTAGTGTCGTAACGCTGAGGAGGGCAAGTGAGATGTGTTCGCGCAACGAAGCACTCAAGATGCGGGCACTGTGCGTGATTCTAGCCAGTGCGCTATGGATTTTGAGCGCAACGTGCGGCTTGCTTGCGTCCACAGCGGCGCCGACTCAAGACAGTGTGAGAGAGCGGCGCCACATCCGCGTGGTCACCATCGAGTCGCCGCCATTTATGATGAAACGGCGCCCCGAGGAGATGGGCGCCGCCAACGACACCTCTCAGTGGTACGGCTACTGTATGGACTTTTTCCTCGAGCTCATCCGACACCTACCCTACGACGTGAGCTACGAGTTGCGCGAAGTCACTGACGGCCGCTTCGGCTCCAAGCAGCGCACAATAGTGGCCGAGCAGCAATCAGCTTCCGAAAACGGCTCGCAACCAGCGCCCGGCCGCCCCCACCGGCCCATTAACTCCACCCACTTCAAGCGCGTGGAGACCTGGAACGGACTCGTGGGCGAGCTCGAGGCGGGTCGCGCCGAGCTCGCACTGGCGCCCTGGCCGTGATGGCCGAGCGCGAGCTCGTCATCGACTTCACGGTGCCCTTCTACGACCTCGTCGGCATCCAAATCCTCCTGAAGCGGCCAGAAGTGCCCCAGGACTGGTTCAAGTTCCTCACAGTGCTCGACAACGACGTGTGGCTCTCCATCGGACTCGCCTACTTCCTCACCTCCTTCATCATCTACTTCTTCGACCGCCTCAGCCCCTACAGCCACAAGAACCTCGCCCGCATCGAGCGCGCCCGCCGTCAGCGCCGCCAACACTTCCGGCCCAAGTCGGCGCTCGCCTCGGCCGGAAGTGGTGGGCGCTGGCCGGCCGCAGGTCCACTAGAGCCGGCGACGAGCGCCTTCTACCTGTCGCGCGCCCTCGTGGACAGCAGTAAGCCCGAGGCGGGCGAGTTACAGGTGAAGAGGCGTGGCGAGACCGGCGGCACTCTGTCGGTGGCGACGGCGGCCGCGCGTGGGGCGGGGGCGGGCGCCGACTTGGGGCCGGCCGCGCGACGACGACCTTCTCAAGACTATCTGGAGAGTTTGCGCGCGCGGCTCGGCATCGGCTCGCCAAGCATGCGCAATGCGGGCGATTTGGGCCCGCAGCACACTGGCCTCGAGGCTCGCGAGCGCCACCAGAGGGATGACAACGGGGATGGTGACGACCAGGATGATGACGATGACGACGACGACGAGCACTCGGGCAAGCCCGACTTCAATCTGCGCGACTCGCTCTGGTTCTGCATCACCAGCCTGACGCCCCAGGGAGGCGGCGAGGCGCCCCAGAATCTAAGTGGACGGGTGGTGGCGGGCGCCTGGTGGCTGTTTTGTTTCATCGTGATCGCCTCGTACACGGCCAACCTGGCGGCCTTCCTCACGGTGTCGCGGCTCGACATTCCCATCGAGTCGCTGGACGACTTGGCCAAACAGTATCGCATCAAGTACGCGCCCATCGACGGCTCGGCCGAGCAGACCTACTTCGAGCGGATGGCCTACATCGAGGAGATCTTCTACAACATTTGGAAGGAGATGTCGCTGAACGACTCGCTGGCCGAGTCTGAGCGCTCCAAGTTCGCCGTCTGGGACTATCCCATCAGCGACAAGTACACGAAAATCTGGGCCCAAATTCAGGAGGCCGGCGCGCCCGCCACTCAGGAGCTCGCCCTTGAGCGCGTGCGCCAGTCGCACCTGGACGACGGCTTCGCGCTGCTCGCGGACGCCAATCTCGTCCGCTACGCCGTCATGACCGACTGCAGCCTCAAGGCGGTGGGCGACGAGTTCAGCCGGAAGCCGGTGGCGCTGGGCGTGCGCAAGAACGAGGAGCGCCTCCGCGACCAGCTGAGCTACGCCATCCTCCAGCTCATCAATCGGCGCTTCATGGAGGTGTTGCGCGAGCGCTGGTGGACCAACAACCCGGCCCGGGTCGCCTGCGAGCCCAACGACGAGTCCGAGGGCATCAGCATCGAGAACATCGGCGGCGTCTTCATCATCATCCTCGCCGGCATCGCGCTCTCCTTTCTCGTCTGGGCGCTCGAGCGGTTCGCCTACAAGACCAAAGTGGAGGTGTCGCGCGAGCTCCTCGAGTCCATGCGCGCCGGAAGCGCAGAGTCTCGCAAGCAGCCCGGCGGCGGCTGAGCTGGCCGCCAGCTAGACGATGTGCGCCTGACAGGTGTGCGGCTCGAGCCGGCGCGGTCAGGTGCGAGCGACAGACCCATTCGGAGCGCGGGCACTCGATCGATTTCCGGCCCTCAGCTCGGCTGTCCGGCCTCGCGATCGCCCCGAAATCGATCATCGCGCGCGCGCGCGCAGCTCATCCGGGTTGCCAGGACGACCTCGAGTGGGTGGCCGGGGCGGCGGGGCGCAAAAGGTGGCGCCCGTCGAGTGCACAGGTGAGCGGGCGCGAGCGCGCGCGCCAGGTGCGCCAATCGATCAAACTTTTGTCTGTCCGCGGCCGCGCGCGCACCTCTCAGTCGCCAAAGTAACGCTCGCGCCACGCGCACCGATTTTTGCTCCACTTACACAACAACAACAACAACAACAACAACAACGACAACATCAACAGCAACAACAACAACAACAACAACAACGGCGCCCAAGAGACAAGACACCGGCAGCCGATGGCCGGCCAGCTGCACGGCGATGGCTGCGCAGGCGGCGGCGCCGCTCAGGTGCGCAAGGTGCTCGAGGCGCTCTTCCCACCGGCCTACCTGGAGCTCTACCATCGGCCGCCGCGCTCGGTGTGCTCGCTGCTGGCGCTGCGGCCTCGCGCGCACCAAGACGGCCGTCGCGAGTCGTTCGAGGCCTCGTGGGAGCCGAGCAGCCGGGCGCAGGTAATCAATCTGCAGCGCCACTTCCGGGCCAGTCTGCAGTGCCACCGCGCCCGAGCTGTGGGCCTGTGTCCAGTGCGGCGCGCGATCTACGATCAGTTGTTCGGTAAGTGCCCGCGCCTACCATCATCATCATCACTCTGACATCATTAAGACTCCACTCAGAAGGTGACTAACAAGTGGCGCCGCCCCTTTGAACCCTCCGACACCAACGCCAACAACAACGAAGACGAGCTCATCCGTCAGGCGACTGTGGGCTGCATCGAGCAGGGCCTGCTGCTGTTCCAGGTGCGCAACGAGCTGCGCCAAACGGTGGCCTGCTACCGGCGCGCCTACGAGTCGGCCGTGAGCTATGGACTGAGGCGCGCGCTCGACGCCGAGCTCAGAGTGACCAACAACACCGCCCCGAGTGGCGCCCACCGCAGTGTCGATGGAGCGCACACGCGCACAGGCGACGATCATGCGGAGGCGCCCTCGAGCGCCCCAGATCACAGCTATGGTGACGACAATGACGAGCGCATCGAGCGCCACGACAATGACGAGCAGCCCAGACAGTCGCTGGAGCGCGCTCGCGACCACTACGAGGCGGAGCTAGCGAAACGCAACGAGATCATTGCGCAACAGCGCGCCCTCATCCAGGCGCTCAGTGCGCGCGCGCCCACATCGAATTAAAGCGCTACCTTTATCGCATTGTTTGTCGCCCTTGCGGCCTGGGCACCTCGTTCTAAGTTGCCCCAGGCGACACCAGGTGGCGCCCGGTACGTTCTGCGACTGGCTACTTTCTTGCCAGCCACCTCGAGCGCGACGCTCCTGGTCTTGTGCGCAGGGGCGCCTAGCGACTGCGCGCAAAAGTCGCTAGGCGCGCGCCTGCGCGCGGCGGCCGCAATTCAGTTGTGGCGAGCCAGCGAGTGAGCGGACGAGAGACTCGGCGACCTGGCGAACGTCGACGACCACGAGCGCGACCTCGAGGGGCCGCGCAAAAGCCAAGTTTGAAAACTCGCCCGCTCGCTCGGCCGCGCGATCGCTCGCTTTCCGTGAGCTCGGCTCAGCTCGGCTCGGGTCGGCTCGCGCGCTGGCGCCATCCACTCGAACTCGGCTCCCGGGATTCGTTCAGCCTCGTGGGCCTCTCGGCGTCGTCGTCGTCGTCGTCGTCGTCGTCGTCGTCGTCGTCGTGCTCGTCGTCGATGGGCCGCCGAGCTTCCATGTCCAACTCAGTGTGTCAGCGCGCAGAGGTGCGGTCGCTAGGCGGCCGACTGTATGCGCAAACCAGCCAGCCAGCCAGCCAGCAAGCCAGTGATTGAGTGTGTCCGAGTGTGAGCGCGAGTGAGACGCGGCCCAGTGGCCAGTCTCGCCTGTCCCGAAGATTTAGTTTGGGCGCTCTGACTCATTCGCCGCCTCACTCTCCAGCTAGAGCCCTACAGACACAGCCCAAGCTGAACGCGAGCGCCCGTCAAGAAGCCAATAACGCTCGACACCCAATTTGGCGCGCCGACACTCGATCGGCCGCACACAATGACACTCGGACAGACGAGCGACGACAAGATCAACTAGTTCCAGTCACGCGAGCGCGCGCCCGCCCGGCTTCAGGATCGTGGGCGCCGCCTCACAACGACCAGATGATCGCGACAATGACTCAGGTAAGTTGCAGCTCACGCGATCTCGGCTCTCTTCAGATATGAGCGCCATCACGCCGACTCGACTGCGACACTTCTGACAAAAACAGCCGCCGCCACTGGCGCGCGCCCACGCCACCCGCAGCCCCGCGAGCTGCGGCTGGGCGCCCTGCAAGGCGCGCACTTCCGGCTGCGGCGACGCGCGCGCCCAAGATTTCTCCAAGTGCTCGACTAGCTGGCGGCCAAAGCACTTGAAATGTTCCGTGCGAGTTCATTTGCGCGCCGTCGACTCGAGTCGGCCGTAATTAATTTCCGTCGTCGTCGTCGTCTTCTGCGTCCGGGTCTTCGTCTTCGTCGCTGTCTTGTTGTTATTGTTTCGCGCCGCCAGCGCCAGCCAAAGCTCGAGCGCGCTAATTGTCTGGCGAGAGCGCTGTTACGCAACGCAACGTGCGGCCGAACGTGCGTCTGCTTGTGCGTGTGCGGGCGCGGGCGTGAGCTTGACAGGCGCCGCGCAAAAGATGGCCCGAGCTTCCGTCGCCACTCGATGGCCGCACACTCGCGCGACTAATCAAAACAAATAATCAACAACAACAACTCGAGCTGCTCGTCGTCGTCGTCGTCGGTGTTGTTGTTGTTGTTGTTTTGCAACCGAGCGCTCAATCGTCGCCGGCGCTGTCGCGTGCCACTCAATCGAGCGCGTCGAGGTGGCGACGGCGCCACCAGCGAGCTAGGAGGGGGGCTTTAAAACGCCTTTCCGGTCGAGAAGCTCGGGCGGGACGAGGGCCCGGCTCGAGATTAATTTGAAAGCCGCAGACTGCGCGCGAGTCGCGCGTGTCGCCGACAATAACGTCGGCGGCGGCGCTCGAGATTAAGAAGCGGCCCCAGCCGATGAGTCGCCGACAATGAGCACACCCACGCTCTCGACAACGACAAGCGCACGACTACGACGACCAAGAGTACAAGTCGGCGCCGGACAGAAGTGGGCCCCAAAATCTAATATCGCCCACGCATGAGAGACTCGGCCGCGCCACTCGGCCAGGTGCGCGCGTGCCCGCCCGTGGCCGCGCTCGAGGCTCAAGCTGGCGACGACTGGCGCTCGCCGCCAGACAACTCAATTGTGATTCTGCCGCCGCGGCCAATCTATTGAATCATCCGGCTCGCCAGTGCAAAATCAACAGCTTCGGGCGGCGGGGCGGGCGCGTGGCCGTGGTGGCGGCGGCGGCGATGGCGGCCGCGCTCCTGTGCCAACGAGCAACGCGGAAGAGACGAGGCCGAGCGGCGGGCGGCCGCTCGGCGCCACCAGCTCGCCGCTAATGCCCAGGTGATGGGATCTAACGAAGCGGACGCGCGCCGCTGCAGCCGCGCGCCAGTTGTGTGTGTGGTCGATTTTCAATTCGACGGCTCCCTCGGCCCGGCCGGCCGCCCGCTCCGGGCGACCTCTGGGCGCTCGCCGCCGCCTCGGCACAGAGCGTGCACACAAACACCAAAGGCACACAACAACGACAGCCCCCCCCCCACACACACACCGCTCACCTGGTGGCGGCCGGGCACGTGCACTCGCGCAACTTAATAATATCCTCGGCCGGTCCGCTCGCTCCAATCCGGAGCACGACAACGACCGCCACCACCACGACGGCCTTTTTATTTGCCTCGCACTCGTCGCGCGAACATCGCGCGCACGGCCCCGAGAGTCCAAAATATGGCTTAAGCTGGTCGGCCGTGAGCTCGCTCACCATCGCGCGTGTTGAAGTGAGAGAAAGGAAGAGAGACAGAAAGAGCGGGCCGGGCAGCCAACTAGCCAGCCGGCCAGCCAGCGGGCTCTCAAGGGTTCAATTTCCGGTCTCGAGCCAGGGCTCTGGGCGCGAGCGAGCGAGTTAGCGAAAGCGCGCGCTGAGCCGATGCGAGGCGACAGTTTCGCTCATTATCGAGTCGCTCGGCCGTGAGGCGCTCGACGGCGGGCTCGTCTTTATCGTGTTCGTGATCGCCGTCGTGATCGTCGTCATCATCGTCATCCTCGTCGAGCTTCTCGAGGTTCGCCGCGGCGGCCGAGTGGCCACTGAGTCGCGCGGCCGCTCGGGCGCGCGCCACCGTGACGACGTCCAGGTGAACATTATTAACAAGTTATCTGCGTGCGTGCGAGGCGCCGCCGTCTGCGCACGTGCACACAAAGTCGCCGTCCCGCATTCAAATGGTCGCGCGGGCGCGCATTCAATCATCAGGGGACGTGCCGCTTGGCCGCCCGAGAGACCGAAAGTCCGACCGATTGGGCGAGCCAGCGGGCGCCCGACCGGCGGCCAATCAGGCGGCGCTGGCGCCCACTTTTTTGGCCTCTCGGCCCTCGCACGAGCCGCGCCTAATGAGCGCTCGCCGCCCGACGCATTGTGAGCGCCGCGCCCGACCGGCAACCTGTATCTGTGCGAGCGCGCTCTTTCGCTCTGTGCGTGCTCGCCCCTTTGCGCGCCCCTATGTCCCTGTAGCGCGCCGCCGACGTCGAGGACTACGACGACGCCAAATCACAAGGCGACTAAAGTAATGGACCGACACACAGACACACACACACAGGCCGAGCGCGTGCCAGTTAATTTGCGGCGCCCGCCGGCGTCCGTCGCCCAGGGGCGGCCGGCGGTCAGTTCGCAGCCGTCGAGATCAAATCAGGGCGCCCACGGGCCCGAGTCGGCGTTGTGGGCGTTGTGGGCGTTGTCGTCTTGCTCGTCGCTGTCGACAACTCTCGAGCCGCACTCGAGAGCTGACGCGCCGCCAGCGCCACTGGGGCACAATGGTCACCGCCGCCAACTAGACGACGGCCACGATCAAGACTAAGACGAGAACGAGTACGAAAACGAAAACGAAAACGAAAACGACGACGACGACGACGACGACGACAACGACGGCAGGTAGACGCAGATGCGCGCCCGCATGGGCACTGCCTGCGCGCCTGAGACGGCGCCCGCCTGCTAATGAGCGGCCAGCACGAGAGGTCGCGCCGTGTTTTTGGCCTGTCCTCCTGGGCGCATGTTTTTGTCGTTGAGTCGCCGCCGCCGCCGCCGCCGAGAACGATTGCGACAACGACTTCACGTCCACAACTAGACCGCCGACTCACCTGAGTGGCGCCCGTCATAGGCCGACGAGGGGCGGCGCAGCGAGGCCCACGTTGAGGGGGCGAAAAAATGAGTCTCTCGGTCGGGCGGCGCTTGTTTGTTTTGCGCTGACCAGCGCGACTCTAATCCGTGCGCGAGATGTTGAAAAGTTTGCCCGCCCGAGCGGACGGAACCAAAGCCCACGACGACGACGACGACGATGACCACGACGACGAACGACCACGTCGAACGACCACGACGAACGACCGCGACGACAAATCGGCTCGCCAAAAGGATCGCCAGATGAAAGCTTAGCGCGCACATTAACGAGCGGCCCGGTCGCTCTGGTCGCCGGCGAGTCGGTGGGCGCTCGCGCGCGCGATGAACGAGGCGCGTCGTCTCGGGGGCGCTGTGCGGGCGAGCGGATAATAAGAATGATCAGCTCGAGGGCGGCGGCGGTGGCGGCGGTGGCGTCATTCTTATTCATAATATGAATGACAGGCCGCTCGAAGGGCCCGGCCGAGGCGCGCGGGCGGCGCAAAACAACAAAGCGGCGCAAAAATGTCTTTATTGTGCGCCGCTCGTTATGTCTCAGCGGCGGCGGCGGCGGCGGCGTCTGAGAGTCGTCATTGAGTGAACGCCGGCGGGGCGAAAAATTGCGCGCCGCTCACGAACGCGCGCGCGACTTATGGAAATTATCTGGACCTCGCGCACGTTGTCAGTCAACTCATTTCCCCGCCTCCGCCGCCTTCACCTCGGCCGCTGCCACGCCGACCTGGCCGCATCTCGAGTCGCCCGCGCCCACGCCCCCGCCTCGGCCCGGGCGCCGCATTGTGGCGATGATGTCGTCGGCTGTCTGCTGGCTTGAGCGCGCCCGAGGCGAACTCGAACTCGGCCGGCGAGGGCGCGGCCCGAGGTGGCGACAGTCATAATATTAATGATGAGCGGCGTCGGCGGCGGCGGCGGCGGCGAGGAGCTCGCCGAGTGGGAGTGCAAACAAGTCGGCGCCTCGGCGCGGACGCGCACACACACGCACACAGGCGAGCGCGTGGGCGCACTTTGGCTTGCCAGCAGCCGCCAGCCTGCGCCCGGCCGAGCAAGCACACGCACGCACAATGCAAATGGCCATTGTGTTAGGCTCGGCGACGGCACTTAAGCGCCCTCGAGTCGGCGCGGCCAAGGCGCACAATGGCTCTCGGGCGGTCGGGCGGCCAGCAGCTGGCGCCTTGGATGTCATCTCGATTTGATCTCCGGCCAACGCGAGTCCAGGTCGCGAGCTGTCCGGCGCTCGAGGCTGGCCCAGTGTCGCCTATGCTCAGGTTAACCGGCGACGCTGGCAAACAAAGACTCAGACCCATATTCAAATTGCTCGCCCGCTCGCTTGCCGGCGGCTTTTGCCGAGAGGAGCTCGCGGGTGCCTCTTCTTCCAATCGCTGGCCGCGAGAGTGATGAATGAACTCAAGACGACGACGACGACGACGACGACGACGACCGCCGACCTCGACGGCGCTGTGGCGCGCTATTGTTTGCGCGGCCAGTTTACGCGCGCGCCTGCGCAAATCCTGTCGGCCAGGTGAGTCGAGTGCGCGCTCGCCCCCGTTGGAGTGGCACCAGAGCCAGGCGCCCAGATTTGGCGCCGTGCGCGCAACGAGTGACTCTTCCGTTGCGCGCGCTCTATGCGCATTGAGTTTTCTTGAAACAGAGCGCGCGGCGGGGGCGGCCAGGCCGGAGCGTCGACCGCCAGCTAATGTCGGCCGACAAATAAAAGAAACTACCAGCATGACGACTGCCACGACGACCACGACCACGAGGACGCGACTCGCATTAGTACGTCCGCTCCGATTTGGACCCATCTCGAGAGCGCCGCCGAGGCGAGCGCATGAAAAACAATGGCAAAAATGATATTGCGCCCGTCGCGCGCGTAATCATTATCATTAAATGGGTGGCCGCCGTCGTCGTGGTCGTGGCCGTGGCCGGCGCCGCCAGTTCGCCGCCGGAAACGACCTTGATCGCCTGCGTGGCTCTTGGCGGAGAGTTCGGCCGGCTCTGGCTGGCTGGCTGGCTGGCTGGTCGGTCGACTAGCGAGCACTGGTCTCCAAATTGCACGACCACTCTGACCGACGGCGCCCGTGCCGCTCACAGGCTAATGAATGCGCGCGCGGCGGCGCCGGCGGCACAAAATGATCGGGTGTCAAGGCAAAATTGGCCCGCGCCCATTATGAGGCGCCTGCTGCTAAAGGCCGACGTCTGGAGCTGCGCGCGCTTCCGGCCACCTCTCGACGGCCACTCTGAATCGGGCGCACAGGGCCACGCCGACCCGAATGATATTCACGACCTACATCGGCCACTCTTCGGGGCCTTTGGATGCGCCACAATGGGCGCTCGGATCGTTTGGCCGTCGCGCGTTGTTCGCGGTCGCGGCGGTGGCGACGGCGCTGTGGGCGGCCAAACGACGCGCAGACCGAGAACAAGGCAAGAATTAGGCGCACTAAGAGAGACTGGGCCGGTCTCTCCGTGTTATTGTCGTTGTTGCCATTGTTGTTGTTGTTGTTGTTGTCGTTGTCGTTGATGTTGTTGTTGTTGTTGTTGTTGTTGCCCACGGTGGCGCCTAATCAAAATGAATGAACGAGATTGTCGTCGCAGTGGCACGCCCACAGCGTCGCCGCCACCGACGAGTTGAATTTTGCGGTCGTTTTTTGTTATGGCGCCTCACGTTGTGCCCTGCACGACCTAGCGCCCCGCGCCTAGCGCTGCGCGCCCTTTGTCCGGCGGCGCGCGCAAGGCTATTGGGGCGGCGGTCGCGGCATCCATTGCGACGCTCACTTATGCAGACGGCGCTGGCCCAGACTGAACGTGTCAGTTGCCGAGAGTCGCAGGTGCGACCAAGACGACGGGCGCGGGACAATGACGACCACCAGCAAGAGGAGCACGAGCGCGACGCCTTGGCGACAAAGATCTTCATGATGCAAAATGGGCCCGCGCGCGCTTCGGCCAAGCTCGAGCCGCGCGAGCCCAGATTAATTTATCAATTGGCGCCTCGGCGAGGTCGTCGCGACCACCACCACGAGCGCCAACAAGAGCACGAGAACCACGAGCGCACATCCGCTAGGCGCGCGTCTGGCGAGCGCCACTTCTAATCGCATTACTCGCGCGAGCCGCAACCCACGATCGCCAGGTGAGGTCGGCGCGCGAGAGTTGGCACCGCGAGATGCACACAATCACTCAGTCGCACGCGATCCTCGCGCAGCTCCTCATCGATCTCGCAGGTCGTCGTCGTGGACTTTGTTTTGGTCCTGGTCTTGGTCTCGGTCTCGGTCTTGGTCGTTGTCGGCGTTCACGACGTCTTCTTCTTACTCTTCTTCGCTTTGGGCGGCTGGCGAGCCCGCGACGCGCCGATTGTTCGTCGCGCCGCCCGCCAGCGAGCAAGCGAGCTCTTAATTAGATTAGACTAGATTAGATTAGATTGAATATTGCGCGCGGCCGGGCGAGCTCAAGCTCGAGCTCGGCGCCGATCTCGTCGCCGCCTCGCGACCTCCGGAGTCTGCCCTCGCTCAGGCCATTTGCTCTCATGCTCGGCCGATGAGGACGAGCCTCGCACTTCCGGTGGGCCCGCGCTCCCAGGCCTTTGTTTTGGAGCTCGCCGCCGGAAGTGCGAGTGGTGCACTTGTTAGAACGGGCGCGCGGTATGATCATTGTTGTTTGCTGCCTGAGAGAGTCGAGAAAAATTGATTACGTCGAGTGCGCGCGCTCGCTCGCCGACCACCGGAAGTGCGGCCACTCGACTCTTGGAGGCGGCAGTCCACGCCCACGCCCCGGCCCGGTCCGGTCCGGCCCGTCGACGCCCTCGTGCCGGCGCGGGCCAATCGGCGCCGACTCTTTGGAAGCGCCGAACTGCGACGACTATGCGAGCTCGCTGGCGGGCCGGGCGAGCGCTGATCGCCAGAGTGGCAATGAATATTCAAGTGCTGCTCGGCGGCGCTGGACTCTGTCGCTGTCAAAGTCGACTCGAGGCGCTCGCGGCGCCCTCGCCAGCGCCCGCATGAAGACCAAGACACAATTGGACCGCCAATGAGGCGGGCACGCTCTGTGAGTGACTCGGCCCGACGACAACTTGTCCGCCACGGCGACTTGTGCCCGCGGGCGATCAATTAGGCGACATTCGCATGAGGTGCCGCTCAATATTGATGAGCTCGCGGGCCCGTGTCTACCTGCGTCCAGGCGACGGTCGCGGCCGTGGCGGCTCATTAAGGTCGCGCGTGGGGCGCGCGTCAAACGGCCGCTCG
>SNVD02010715.1:0-48106 GCA_013180625.2 Boswellia sacra | reverse complement strand
AAATAGTAGACTGATCAAAATAATATTCTTGCTTCATCACAAGTTGATCAAAACATAATATGTGCATGGCACATGCATGTTGTCACCAAAAACTCGTCACCAGCATTCTCGGCCCAAGTGCTCGACACAGTACTCAACACTCGACAGTCAATACTCGACACGCAACAAGTTTGACACAATAGTTTCATCACAAACGATCTCTACACAACTACTCGACACTTGACAATCAATACTCGACACGTGATGCATACAAGCTCGACATGCAGATAAACTCGACACGCATATAATCTCGACAACTCGAACTCGTCACTCGACAATCTCGACAACTCGGCATTAACTCGTCACTCGACAATCTTGACAACTTGACATTAACTCGTCACTTGACGGAACAACAACGTGATACTGGAAATAAGCTCGACAACAACACTCTACACACAGATACTAACAATCTCCCCTTTTTTGGCAACTTCTGATGAAAGCACTAAACTGTTTTTAGTAAAAATAACATGTGAGCTGTTACACAAAAGTATATCAGAACACTGTTATAATATGTATATCCTGCAAGACGATTAACAATGAAATCATGATCAGATAAAAAACAAAGTAAACATGATATTAGATCATGCAAACCATTCATCAAACAAAGATATCACATAAACACACACATCATCAAAATAGTTTGAATGCATCCATATAAGCATAAGCCTTAGTCCCCCTTACTTACAACCCTGGAGAAGAAGTAGTCATCAAAATATCAAACAGACAGAAAAGAAAAGTTAGATAGAAAGAACAAAAAAATTCTTCTCTCCTTCTCCCCCTTGATTTCAGCACAAGTGCCAAAAGCACTCACGAAGTCTTGGAGACTTTCAAACTGGTGGGGAAGAGGAACTGCCGAGCTTTTTGGATCGGCCAGCCTTCATTTTTTATCACTTCCTGGTGGTAGTAGGTGTTGGCTACTCAGACGCGACAGGAGCAGGTTGCTCTTCAACTATATCTGAGGAGATGGCAGTGACTTCAGCAACAATTTTGCGAATCTCCCTGTCACGTTTTTCTGCACTAGTTTCTGTTATGGTGAACTCAACAGCAGTTGGTGGAGTGGGAACCAGTGGAACTTTGGCTGTTGTAGCTGGTGGAGAGGTAGTGTGTTTTGCAAATTGGGCTGCAAGAGATGAGGTTGGATCTTCATAAGGTGGGGACTGTGTGAATGGTAAAGAGGTTGTATGCTCTACTCCAGGGAGTGAAGAGACAGTGGGGTCATGTTCAGCAATTGGTGAAGACTGTTTTGTTGCAGTTTCAAATTTTGTTTATTCATCTGACAGTGACTCATCCTGCAATGTGGGAGCTGTGGAGTCAATTTTCTTCTTCAGGTTGTCAGATGATTTCTTCACCTTGTCATCTTTCCTCTTTCTCTTCAAGATTCTTCCCTGAGCGATTGACTTGAGTTTCTTTTGTTTTTGCTATTGTTCTGCTGTTACATCTTTCTCGACAGCAGTTTGTGGAGCTGGTTCTGTTGTTGGCATATGTTCAGTTTTAGTAGGCATAGGAGCATCAGGAATTAGTGGGGGATCATCTGTCTTCTCAGGAGCTTCATGTTCAGTCTCCATTGGCTATGACTCCTCTGCTGGACCATAGTGCCTTGCAAATCTTGCCTCCAAGACAAGTTGTCTTTCTTTGATAGCTTTTAAATCCTACACAACCTTAGCCAAAGCAGAATTGATTAAAGTAAGCTGTTCTGCAATATTGTTCATTTGATTTTTCCTGACTCTCTTGGGTTTTGGTTCAGGTGCAGGTAAGTCAGATTTGTCATGCAATCTTTGAAGAAATCCCTTTGTAATAGATTTAGACAAAATTTCAGTTTGTTCATGAGAGCTCATTAGGATGCTGTTTTGTGCAAGACTCCCTTGAATCAAATAGGGAAACACAAGCAGATAATAATCAAAGTGATAAGATCCAATATGTACAATTGATCTATAGGCTAGCAAACCAAAGTTAATTGGACGATTCGTGCCTAAACAAAATAAAAGTTTCACTCTGTCTTCCTAAACCTGATTTTGGTGGGAAGAAGAAAGCCAATTAAACTGAGCTACCTTATGCAACACTCGATATTTCTTCTTAAGATACTGCTGGTCTATACCATCTCTTGGTTTCCATTCAATGTCTGTTTGACTAGTCAGTTCCTTAACAACTTCAGCCATGTTAAATTCTTCATCTAATGCATATAAGCTACCTATGGGAATGTCTAGGAAAGTGTTTATGACATTTGGAGAGAACTTAACAAACTTTTCTCGACAATAAACTTTGTGATATAGAAAGCTTTTAGGATCATCAATGGCAGATGAGATGTTTGCATAAAATTCCTAAATTAAAGCCTTCATAGGGGGTAGGAAGTTTGTTACTGTATGAGTCTAGTAAATAGACTCAATCATCTCACTCAGGCCATAGGAGTCGAAATCTGATAGTTTCACCGGCCTTTCCATCTGCAGATTCTGTTTTGAAGTGAACTTCACAAACTGTTGTTTGATGGCAGCCGTGAGGAATTTGTTGTACTTGGCTTCACTTTATCTTTCATCCTCTTCACTGGAACTAACTCGTCCTCGCTTATGGCTAGATCAGTTGCGATCTCAGCATGTGCTTGTTGCGTCGGAGATGACTAAATGCTATTACTCTTATTGTAACTAGAGCCGCTAGGAGAAGATGAAGAACTGGCTGGCTTTGTTGAATCAGAGGAGGTCGCTATGGTTAGGGTTACTGGTCTGCAATAGAACAGGGAAAGAGAGAACGAAGACGAGGGACAGTGGAGAAGTTTGTTTGTTGAAGGATGGTATGAATAGAAAAAGCCCTAAACTGATATACTCGGCTTTTAAAATTAATTTGGTTTTTTTTAACAAAATTTAATGTGAAGTTTATTTCCAAAACGGTTTCATAATTTCCATTAAAAGACAACAATTCAAATTTGATTCCAATTAGAACAAGGAAGTTTAATAGAATTAGGATTCCCGCCACTGAAACTTCTTCCCCTCAATTCAATAATGCTGACATGGCATTTTGACATATGGACATACATGAAACTTAAATTTCGAGTAAGCACAAAAGACATTGTTATGAAAGACGTAACAGATGACAGTTAACAATAACATAACAGTAATATCTGAATTATCATATGAATCATTCTAAGAAAGCATATTTCAGAGCTGTGTAATTTTCACTTGAAAGCTATTTTTCTTCGTGATTCAATTGAGTGATCAACTTGAGCATGCTTTTTACACACACAAAAAATTGATTTCAATGTGAATTTTTCTAGATTAATATAGTAGCTTTCACACAATATAGAGGTAGCCCTTTTCATATGAGTGGGTGACCTCAACATATTTTCTAGATACCCTGAGGTTACTCTTAATAATAGCTTTCACACATCATATATTGGTAGCCCTCTCTGTATTTTAAGTCAGTATCTGATTATACACATAAATTTTATATCACAGCTCACACATGTTAATTTAGAAGAAAACTTATGATACTACAAATATGAATAACATAACAGCATACAATGTTCATTCATATAACAAACAGATGCCTAAGGCTTTTCTTAGATTTTCAAATCCTGTTGTATCCAATGCCTTAGTGAACAAGTCAGCCAATTGTCTATTAATGAAGATGTGTTCAATGTGTATCACCTTAGATTCTACTAGTTCCCTTATAAAATGGTATCTAATATCAATATGTTTTGTTCTAGAACGCTTAACAGGATTTTTAAAAATATTTATAGCACTAGTATTATCACAAAACACAGTTATAGGCTTTTGTTCAATACCATAATCACTCAACATTTGCTTCATCCACAATAGTTGTGTGCAACAACTCCCTGCTGCTATGTATTCGGCTTCAGCAGTAGATAAAGAAATAGAATTCTGCTTTTTGCTGTGCCATGAAACCAAGTTAGTACCAAGATAAAAACAACCTCCCGAAGTGCTTTTTCGGTCATCTGCATTTCTTGCCCAATCAGCATCACTAAACCCTGCAAAATAATCATTTGTATCTTTAGAAAACCATATCCCATAGTCATGTGCTCCATGAACATACCTGATGATTCTCTTAGTTGCTACAAGATATGATTCCTTTGGATTTGCTTGAAATCTTGCACAAAGTCCTACACTAAAGCACAAATCTGGTCAGCTTACTGTGAGGCATAGCAAGCTGCCAATAATACTTTTATACAAACTTGCTCAACATCTTTTCCTGCATTGTCCTTTGAAAGTTTAAGGTTAGTACTGATAGGATTTTTCATTGGTTTTGCATTCTCAAGGCCAAATTTCTTTACAAGATTTTTAGCATATTTTGATTAAGATATGAATATCCCATCATTCATTTGCTTAACCTGTAATCCAAGAAAGAAATTTAATTATCCTACCATGCTCATCTCAAACTCTTCTTGCATCAACTTAACAAACTCATTAATTTTGTTTTTATTAGTTGATCCAAAAACAATGTCATCAACATATATTTGAGCAACAATAAAATAGTTAGATGCATGTTTGATGAACAAAGTCTTATCATTGCTGGCTCTTTTATATCCTCTGTTGATCAAAAAATTTGTCAATCTTTCATACCAAGCTCTAGGAGCTTGTTTCAGACCATATAAAGCTTTATGCAATTTGTATACAAAATCAGGATGCTTAGGATCTTCAAATCCCTTTGGCTGTTCAACAAAAACTTCTTCATTGAGATCGCCATTTAAAAATGTTGTTTTAACAACCATTTGGTACAATTTGAAATCAAGCAAATAAGCAATTGCAAGTAGTAATGTAATTGACTCAAGTCTAGCTACTGGTGCAAAGGTCTCATCAAAGTCTATGCCTTCAACTTATGTGTAACCTTGTGCAACTAGTCTATCTTTATTTCTTAATACTTGACCATATTCATCACTTTTATTTTTGAATATCCACTTAGTTCCAATAACATTTGTATTTTTTGGTATAGGAACTAATTCCTATACTTCATTCCTTTCAAACTGATTAAGTTCATCTTGCATAGCTTGAATCCACACTTCTTCTTTTAAAGCTTCGTTTACATTTTTTTGGTTTAACTAAAGAAACATAACAAGCAAACCTTACCTGATTTTTTACCTTGCTCCGGGTTTTCATGATGCCATATGGTGTTCTAATGATAAACTTGTTGGATGTGCCTTCTGAATCTATGTGGGAGGATCTTTCTTTTCATTTTCATTCCTAATTGAATTCCTGTTCAAACCTGAGTTGTCAGATGTTACTGTTACGTCAGGTGTAACAGTAGTTGTTTCCTCTTTCATAACAACATCTTCCTTTTTGTTGTTGTCTGAATATGATTTTTTTGAATCTTCTATGAAGCTGGTTATCATTTTCTCTTGTGAGTACTTTGCATAATCATCAAGATCATCAAATACTACATTTGCAAATTCCATGACAGCCTTAGTTCTCAGATTGTAAACTCGAAATGCTTTGCTGTTTGATAGGTGTCTATTTATGTATTACTTTTATATCAATTCGTCCATGTTTCTTTGCTATATTCCTTGGTATTTTTATGTTTTTGTGTGGTTTTGATGTTTGTAGGAGTTTTGGAGCAACTTGCACAAAAATGGAGTAAAACCCTTCATTTTCACCTCTGCTAGTCAGTGATCTTCTCGGATTTAATTGTATTGATATACAATGAACCCGATGACATGTTATATACCGTTGGAAAGCTCTCGAAGTCTATTTTCTGGAGAAATTTACGGTTTATAAATCCATTCAGTGTACCAAAAGTTGTAATCAAAACAGTGTGAGATGTATAGAAATATAATTCCACAAGCACTGTAGCATGTATAATACGGGGCACTGTAGCAAGTCACTGTAGCAGAGTATTTAAACACATTTTAGGGTTTTATTTTCATAACTTGAAGAGGGGAAAACGTGGGAGGAGGCTGCATTTCTGGATTTCTCTCATCCCTTGGAGTTCTTGAAGGAGAAAGAAGATTTTGAAAGAGGAGGAACTACAATTCCAAGAAGATTCATCTACAAAGAAGATTTTCAAAGAATTTGCTAAGTTCTTTCTTTCCTTTTCAATTCTGGAATTTCTCTGTATTGTATTTGTTATTCTGATTGAATATGTGTAACTAAATCTGAATTGGTTGAGGGTGATTTCAAAGCCCTTGATATGGATTTTGTGAGTTGATTGTGTAAGAAATTGTTATCCAATTCTCTAATTGAAGTTGCTTGTATTTTCCCATATCTAATGCTTATGATTGCTTACTGATTGTATTTGGAATGGCCAACTGAATATAATCTGTTGTTGTCTATTGCTAGATTAGAAATCTTGATCCGTAATTGTCATGAATTTCCAATCATTAGTAGCAAAATTGTGATCAGAGATTGCAATTGGAAAATACAACCTAGGTTAAATAATCCGAACTTGTGTGATTATTGCTTAGATCAACCTATCTTTCTCATCGTAATGCTTCCATTGAATTAAACTTAGAGAGCTTGTTCTAGGTTGTTTAATGGATAGAGATTAAATAAAGAGCTTGTTTTATTTAACAACAAAGTAAGGAAAGATTGGGATAACAGAGCTTGTTGTTATCTACGGTTGATAACTTCAATGCTGTAATTGGATTACAATTCTATGTTAATTCACAAATTCATATCTTGTGGCAGAGAAAGAACCCTTAACCAAGTGTCTCTCATTGAATTTTCAATTCATTTAATATTGTGTTGTGTTATTCTTTATTTGCCTTCGTATTCAGTTTAATTAATCATTCAACAAAACCCCCCATATTTAGTTTATTGTTGCTGAAAAATAACAAATTTAATTAGAATCAATCCTCGTGGGAACGATATCTCACTCATCACTTTATTACTTGTGCGACTAGTATACTTGCTAGTTTCGAACGCATCAAGTTTTTGGCGCCGTTGCCGGGGATTGATTTTCTAATCGATTTGTTATTTTGTTTTCATTGTTGATTCATATTTTCTTTGTTTTTCTTTTCTGATTGTTTGTGTTTAGACAACATGGCAGTAAACTTCTATCAATTCAGTAGCGGATTTGAGCCACAAGTACCATGGAGAGTAAATGAGGTAAGCACTCCGAACATTGAACAACAACTTTCTGAGCTAACCTCTCTTGTGGAAAACATGGCTGTAGGAGATATGCAAAAATCTTATGAATGTGGGATATATTCTACGATGGAGCATCCAATCGACATGTATCCAACTTTACAAGAAGAATATATGGAACAAGCCAATGCCATGGGTGGATTTCCAGGACAAACGAGGCAATGGTATGATCCTTTCTCTAGCACTTACAATGCTGGATGGGAAGATCAACATAATTTCAGTTACTGGAATCATCAACCAATCACTCCAAATGTGATACCAAATCGGCCACAAAGTTTCAATCAACCTAGAGTGCAGCAACCATTTCAAATGCAACCACCACCAATGCCACATCCAGCACCACAACCAGCTTCGCAAAGCTCAGGTATGTCTCTCGAAGATATTGTTAATGCACTTGCCACTAACACAATGCAATTCCAGCAGGAAACTGGGGCAAGTATCCAAAACCTGGCAAATCAAATGGGACAATTGGCCACTAGCATGAGCAAATTCGAGGGCCAAGGCTCAGAAGAATTATCTTGTCAAACGATGATCAATCCAAGAGAGAATTCTTGTGCGATAACTTTGCAAAATGGAGAGCAATTAGATGTCCTACCAAAGAAATCACAAACTGATGAAGGAGATGACACCACTTCCACCATGAACAAAACACTGACTTCTCAGGTAAATCCTATAACTCCCATTCCTTCATATGTTTCTCCTCCACTTTTTCCTAGTAGATTTGCAAAATCGAAGGAGGAACAAGAACAAGAAATCCTGGAAACTTCTCACAAAATCGAGGTAAGTATACCACTTCTGGATGCTATCGAGCAAGTACCTCATTATACAAAATGTCTCAAGGAGTTATGCACCAGCAAAAGAAAGTTAAAATGAAATGAGAAATTAAGTGTGGGGGAAGATGTTTCAGCTGTATTGCAAAGGAAAATTCCTCCAAAGTGCAAAGATCCAGGTACGTTCACCATGCCATGCACCATTGATAAAACCAAGTTTGAAAGAGTTATGTTAGATTTAGAAGCATCTATTAACATCATGCCATATTCTATTTATGCTTCTTTAAATCTTGGACTTTTTGCGGAAACTGGTATTACCATTCAGCTTGCTGATCATTTTAATGAATATCCCAAAAGAGTTGTGGAAGATGTGCTTGTGCAGGTGAATCAATTGGTTTTCCCAGCAGACTTCTATGTCCTTAAAATAGAGAAGAATGAGAATACTCCTAATCCAACTCGATTCTTTAGGGAGACCATCCTTGAAAAAGCTAGAACCAAGATTGTGTTATGATGGCACTCCTCATCCATAGAGTTGATGGCAAGGTGATATGTTTCAATATTTTTGGAGGCAATGAGGTACTCTAGTGACTTACATTCGTTTTTGCAGTTAGTGACGTTGTTGATTCTTTGCCCCAACAATATTTTGAGTTTAACTCGCAAGAAGGATGGATGTAGCTTATTGGTGAGCATATAGGGACAGAAATTCCACTAATGTCAGGAATTTTGATACAAGTGTCCAAAGAAATGGAGGAAGCTATGGCATGCTTAGATGAGACTATAGCTATAATCACAATCAGGTATGATGTTTCGTACATTGAATTGCCTTTATCTAATGAGAAACTTCTTCCTTCTGTGATGAAAGCCAATACCTTGGAGCTTAAGCTACGTCCAGATTATTTGAGGCATGTGTTTTTGGGTGACAAAGATCCTTTGCTAGTTACAATAGAAATGGGCCTTGCACCACTACAAGAAGAGAAACGCGTCCGAGTATTTAGAGTTCACAAAACAGCTATTAAGGGGACGATTGCTAACATCCAAGGCCCAGCCATATGCATGCACCGCATCTTGTTAGAAGAGGGATCCAAGCCCACTAGAGAAGCACAGCGGAGGTTGAATCCTCCCATGATGGAAGTTGTCAAGAAAGAAACCCTGAAATTGTTAGATGTGGGTGTGATTTATCCAATTTCGGACAGCAAGTGGGTGAGTCCAGTCCAAGTTGTTCCGAAGAAATCTGGTGTTACGGTGGTTAAGAATGACAATAATGAGCTAGTTCCCACTCGTATCCAAACCGGGTGGCGAGTTTGTATTGATTATCGAAAGCTCAATTCTGCAACTCGTAAGGATCACTTTCCTTTGCCATTCAATGATCAAATGCTGGAGAGATTAGCAGGTCATTCTCATTATTGTTTTCTTGATGGCTATTCAGGATATAATCAGATTGTCATTGTCCCTGAGGATCAAGAGAAAACTACATTCACATGCCCATTCGGTACATTTGCCTATCGACGCATGCCATTCGGTCTTTGCAATGCCCCTGCCACTTTTCCAAAGGTGTATGGTAAGTATTTTCTCTGATTATGTTGAGAACATTATTGAGGTATTTATGGATGACTTTAGTGTTTTTGGTGATTCTTTTGATAAATGCCTTGACAACCTTACCCTTATACTTCAAAGATGTATAGAAACTAACCTTGTTCTGAATTGGGAGAAATGTCATTTTATGGTAGATCAGGGTATAGTTTTGGGACATGTTATTTCTACTAAGGGTATAGAGTTTGATAAATCCAAGATAGATCTTATATGTTCCTTACCACCTCCCACAAGTGTGCGGGATATTCGTTCGTTTCTTGGTCATGCAGGTTTTTATCGTAGATTCATCAAAGATTTCTCGAAGACAGCATTGCCCCTATGCAGATTATTACAGAATGATGTGGCCTTTGAATTTGATGAGAAATGCAAAGAGGCATTTGAGAAACTGAAGGAACTCTTGACTTCGGCTCCAGTAATCCAATCTCCGAATTGGAATCATCCATTCGAGATCATGTGTGATGCAAGTGACTACGCTGTGGGTGCCGTTTTGGGTAAACGAATTGGCAAAATTCCACATGCCATTTACTATGCATCTCGGACTTTAAATGATGCTCAACTAATTATTCTTAACACTGAGAAAGAGCTGCTAGCGGTTATTTTTGCTTTAGAAAAGTTTCGATCTTATTTGATTGTACTAAAGTACAAACCGTTTATTCTGATCATGCAGCCTTTGATGTACTTGCTCACAAAGAAAGATGCAAAACCAGGCTTATTCAGGGGTATACTCCTTTTACAGGAATTTGGACTTGGAGATCAAAGATAAGAAGGGAAGGTGAAAACTTAGTTGCAGACCATCTCAGTCGCATTGTCCATGACGAGGATGTACTGCCATTACAAGAAATTTTTCCGGATGAACAATTACTGTCTCTACATGTAGCAGCCCCTTGGTATGCAGATATTGTTAATTAATTAGTTACCAAGAAGCTACCACATGACTTGACTCGAGCTCAAAGAGACAAGATGAAAAACATTGCCAAATATTACATATGGGATGATCCATACTTATGGAAGCATTGTTCTGATCAAGTGATAAGAAGGTGTGTTTTTGAATCTGAATTTAATTCAATTTTGACCTTCTGTCATTCTTATGCATGTGGCGGTCACTTCGGACCAAAAAGAACAGCCCTGAAAGTTCTTGTTTGTGGATTCTACTGGCCATCATTATTCAAAGATGCATATCTATTTTGCAAAGCTTGTGACCGTTGTCAAAGGACAGGTAATTTAAGTGCGAAAAATCAAATGCCACAAACCCCTATACTTGTGGTTGAGATTTTTGATGTGTGGGGTATTGATTTCATGGGTCCTTTTCCTTCATCTTTTGTTAATGTTTACATTATACTTGCTGTGGATTATGTTTCTAAATGGGTAGAAGCAAAAGCTACGAGAACTAATGATTCTAAAGTTGTTGTAGATTTTGTGAAATCTAACATTTTTACGAGATTTGGAACACCAAGAGCCATGATTAGCGATAGAGGGACACACTTCTGCAACCGATCATTTGAAGCCTTGCTCAAGAAATAAAACATCACTCACAAGGTGTCTACTGCATATCATCCACAAACTAGTGGTCAAGTTGAAGTTTCAAATCGGGAGGTCAAGTCCATTCTCGAGAAGACGGTGAATCCGAACAAAAAAGATTGGAGCCTACGACTTAATGATGCACTTTGGACATATCGAACTGCTTACAAGACACCTATTGGTATGTCTCCGTATAGGTTAGTCTATGGTAAGCCATGCCACCTTCCAGTGGAGCTCGAACATAAAGCATGGTGGGCAGTAAAGCTTTTTAACATGGAGATGGATGCTGCTGGAGAACAAAGGAAGCTTCAACTGCAAGAATTGGAAGAACTTAGAAATGATGCCCATGAGAATTCCAGAATTTACAAGGAGAGAACTAAGGCATTTCATGATAAACTGATCTCCAGGAAGAATTTTGAAGTGGGACAGAAAGTTCTTTTATTTCATTCTCGCCTCAAGTTATTTCCAGGTAAATTACGATCTCGATGGGTTGGACCTTTGTTATTACTAATGTTTTTCCCCATGGTGCAGTGGAAATCAAGAGCTTAAAAACGGATAAAGTATTCAAGGTGAATGGGCACAGGTTGAAGCCTTACTATGAGAATTCAGTGATGCAGGACATCGATGAGGTACCTCTCTACGAGCCAACTTATCTTGATGGGTGAGGACAGATAACGTCAGGCTGAGGACGTTAAACAAAGCGCTTATTGGGAGGCAACCCAATGTTTTTGAAATATAAATAAAAAGAGACAAAGAAAAGAAGGTAGTAACAATCAGTTTTTGTGTTTCGAGGAGGTTCCTCTCATGGGCCATTATAATTGATCAGTTTTATCTCTCTTTGCCATCTGTCTCATTTGCTTTGTTGTTTGTTTTTTTACTTTCGTTTGCTCTTGTGTTTTTATTTCTTTATGTGTCTCTATTTTTCTTTATTTTCTGTGTTTAATTTGATTATTCCGTGCTTCGGTTCAGTTGTGAAAGCTTGAGGAAACATTCAAACGGGAGTTGAAGCATTGTTCGAAGGTTTGAAACGTGCATATCTGGGAGAAGAACAAACTCAATCGCATTATCGGTAATATCTCTCCTTTTCTTCTCTTCAATGGATGCTGATATCTTCTATCGAACCTTCGTAAATATTTCCCTTCACTTCCTCAAAATGCTGTGTTTAAAATTTATAAAGTACGGATGACTAGACTTTGGGCGTTGATGCTCCTAAATGTGCCTGCTGATATCGATGGCTTATCGAAGCCAAGGTGAGATTGTCCGGTGATCCGGACATTAATCTCGCAAAATACATGCCTGGTCTAGGAAAGAGCTACTACGCCAAGAGGCGAAGAGAGAAAAGGTTACAAGTATGTTATAAATGTGCTAGATGGAATTGTAACCAGACTTGTCGTTCATTAGGTTTTGCGTCCAGGAATAGAGAAGAGAAACTTGCATTTATTAAGAATGGTTTGAGTAATGAGTCGCTGGATAATGTTTTGTTAACTCTCAAGTCATATTCTTGTGGACTTGTTCAACGTGAATTGCTTAATCTATGGACACAATTTCGTGATAAATTGCAGTGTTATAGTCTAGGGAATCTGACTAAAAACGACCCTGTTTGCCAGTTTATAAGAAAACTGGATGGGAAGCAAATCCCCGACTCATAGAAGGCGTTTCCGCCGTTACTGGACGTAAAACCAGAGGAAGATGTGAGCCACAATCACAACTACTTGTATATTTGAATGTGTGTTGTTGTTGTAGAATTTTTTTTCTTGTTTCATTTGATCTGATTATCAATGTTGTTTTTGTGTTGTTGTGTTTGTTGATTTTGTTTGTTTTAATTTCAAGTTTTCTTTTTGACAAACCATATGACTACCCTATGGCATAAGTACACGTGGGAGACAAGTGTGGAGGTTTTGTCAACCCCCGCCGAAAGTGTATCTCCATTTTCCATGCTTCACGTGGGAGACAAGTGTGTAGGTTTTGCCAAACCTCGCCGAAAGCATATCTCATTTTTTCAAATCTTGGGGCGATAAATCTGCATCGAGCAACCCCCACCGAAAGTATGTCCCCATGTGTCAAAATTAGAGAGTTTTATGGGTGTATATATACATTCTGCATAATTTCATATGTCATTCCATAACCTGTCTTGCAATTGAAAAGCATAATATCTAACGTGTCTTACACAAGATTAGAGCACTTGTAGAAATGGAGAAAACACCAATTCGGCGATTCCGCAATATAAGCGTATTTTGCGGATCGCAATTTGGTAAAGATGGAGAGTTTACCACAGCAGCTCTTGATCTTGGTAGGACATTAGCTGCGAGGGGTATTAATTTGATTTATGGAGGGGGTAGTCTTGGGTTAATGGGGTGTGTGTCAACAGCTGCATTCCTAGGAGGGAGCAAAGTTCTCGGCATTATCCCTAAACCATTAGCTGTACGAGATATCGTAGGCAACACAATCGGGGAAGAGGTACAGGTCTCTAGTATGCATGAGCGTATTGCACATATGGTTGTTAAGTCCGATGCATTTATAGCTTTGCCGGGTGGTTATGGTACATTAGAGGAGATATTTCAAATCACCTCTTGGGCACAGCTAAACATCCATCAGAAACCCATTGGTTTGTTGAATGTTAATAATTTTTTTGATGTTTTGTTGTCCTTTCTTGATCAAGCTGTAGAAAAAAATTTCATATCACCGTCAGCAAGGCAAATGCTGGTTACAGCTTCAACTGCAGGAGAGTTAATTGACAAACTACAAGAATTCGTCTATTCACCTGATCCAACACTGGCTCGGATAAATTGGTTTGGAGAAGGCAACAAAAGGCGTCAAGTGGATTTAACCCTCCATCTGTAATCTCTATTTGCTGGTTTGCTTCGTTTTTGTTTGCTTTTCTTTTTAGTGTGTTAATTTGAGATTTTTCATGTCGTTTCTTTTGAGCTTTTTCAGGTTATTTCTTTCGTCCCAGGTAATATTTTCTAATCTCGGTTTTTAGAGTGGTGGCTCAAAAAGTTCAAGTTCTCTTGAAACGCATTCTGGATTTCTTTAATCCATAATGGCTGAATAAGGAGGCTAACTTCTAAACTTTTTAGACCCATTCTAACTAACTTGTTTTTGTTTGCTGACTTGTTGAACCTTGTTATTTTATGAGTGAGTTTAGTTTTGCGTAATTTAGAGTTGTTATGTGTTTTTATCTTTATCAGTTTTGATTTAAAAAAAAAAAACAATTATGGAAAAACCTGAGAATGGCAGAATATGGGGTTTCTTTACCCTTGAAACGCATTCTCTCGAAATAAATCTGTAATTTGTTTATTTCCTGTTGTTGAAGTGTTTTCTTTCAGAAAAAGGTATACTAGGTGGAAAATCTTAGTCGCGGGCTACTGGTCCTAAGGATTGTGAAATATACAATCTTGATCAGTTTTGTTTGTAACAACGAGCCAGTAACCTCTTTTCTGCATTTTGTGGGTCGATGATGAAGCTATGATTGAATTAAGAATAATCTTGGAAAATGATAAAGGATGCATGGATCATTTGTGCTTGAAATGTTTAATTAGTTTTTGCTTTACCTTGATTCCTTGCACAAAAATGAGCACGAGCCAATTATCACTGAGTTAATTTGTTTACTTAGAGAAAGTTTATGTAATTAAGTGTTTTCCAGATTTCAATGAATCTAGAACTGGTTGATGGTCATCGAGGCGAAATCCTAGACTGATTTGCAACATTAGGGAATGGGGGAGTTTTTAGGCCATCTTGGACCGTTTGAGCCTTAAGAGCCAACCTTGACTAAAATTGATCCCTAGTTACCCCTTTGAGCCTCTGTAAAACTTTTTCTTTGTTAACTCACTAAAAGATTTCCTAACCTTAATTGAATTTGTTCCAAACAGTTTATCCCTTACCTATGAGCATGTAAATCATTCGCAATTACATTTTGAGTTATGTTCTGGTTTTGGGAAGTTAGAGGATGTTGGATTATGCCATGAGCAATGCAAGTGAGTTTTATTATGTTTGTAAAAAAAAAAAAAGAGAAAAAAATCTGTACTTATCTTCCACGTACTTAAACATTGAGGACAATGTATTGTTTTAAGTGTAGGGGAGTGGAATTGCAGTTAAAAAAAAAAGAAAAGAAAAAGAGTTCTATACCCTTGGTTGTTCTTAAAAAGAATGAAACAACAAAGTGTGGGGAGGTGTTACTTTCTTTGTTTCTACAAAAAAAAAAAAGAAAAAAGAAAAAAAAAAAAAAAAGAAAAAAAAAAGAGAGTTCGACGGGTTCTGGAATAAGTTTGGGAGAGTCATTTGATGAATAAGAATGAATTTTTTATGTCATGGGCTTGAGCTCAACATAATATTGAATGATTTTATGTGTTTGTGGGTGATTTGAGCCTAATTATTATCCTTTATCATACCTTCACCCAAGCCAAACGTTACAAGCTTAATAAAGTCCTACTTGATCCCTGGTGTTGTGCATGTCTACATTAGTGGAGAGTGACTTGAAAAGCAGGCCTATGGAGTTCATTTATACACACATCTTCAATATTAAATATGATTCATTTTTATGCATAAACTCATCCGGTTACAAGTGATTAGGTGAGAATGGCTCTACACACACACACTTGAGGAATTGAAGTGAAGCGAAACTAATTTTTGAGATAAAATTCTTGATCAAGTGCATTATTTTGAAGTAGTCCTTGGGTTATAATTAAGTACAATCTTTGAGGCCTATTTGCAAGTTGAAGCATTGGTGTGTTTTAATTTTTCTCTGATTCTGTTTCGGTTTAGTTTTGTTTCGTATCATTTTAGTTGCTCGAGGACTAGCAAAGTCTAAGTGTGGGGGAATTTGATAGGTGTCTATTTATGTATTACTTTTATATCAATTCGTCCATGTTTCTTTGCTATATTCCTTGGTATTTTTATGTTTTTGTGTGGTTTTGATGTTTGTAGGAGTTTTGGAGCAACTTGCACAAAAATGGAGTAAAACCCTTCATTTTCACCTCTGCTAGTCAGTGATCGTCTCGGATTTAATTGTATTGATATACAATGAACCCGATGACATGTTATATACCGTTGGAAAGCTCTCGAAGTCTATTTTCTGGAGAATTTACGGTTTATAAATCCATTCAGTGTACCAAAAGTTGTAATCAAAACAGTGTGAGATGTATAGAAATATAATTCCACAATCACTGTAGCATGTATAATACGGGGCACTGTAGCAAGTCACTGTAGCAGAGTATTTAAACACATTTTAGGGTTTTATTTTCATAACTTGAAGAGGGGAAAACGTGGGAGGAGGCTGCATTTCTGGATTTCTCTCATCCCTTGGAGTTCTTGAAGGAGAAAGAAGATTTTGAAAGAGGAGGAACTACAATTCCAAGAAGATTCATCTACAAAGAAGATTTTCAAAGAATTTGCTAAGTTCTTTCTTTCCTTTTCAATTCTGGAATTTCTCTGTATTGTATTTGTTATTCTGATTGAATATGTGTAACTAAATCTGAATTGGTTGAGGGTGATTTCAAAGCCCTTGATATGGATTTTATGAGTTGATTGTGTAAGAAATTGTTATCCAATTCTCTAATTGAAGTTGCTTGTATTTTCCCATATCTAATGCTTATGATTGCTTACTGATTGTATTTGGAATGGCCAACTGAATATAATCTGTTGTTGTCTATTGCTAGATTAGAAATCTTGATCCGTAATTGTCATGAATTTCCAATCATTAGTAGCAAAATTGTGATCAGAGATTGCAATTGGAAAATACAACCTAGGTTAAATAATCCGAACTTGTGTGATTATTGCTTAGATCAACCTATCTTTCTCATCGTAATGCTTCTATTGAATTAAACTTAGAGAGCTTGTTCTAGGTTGTTTAATGGATAGAGATTAAATAAGAGCTTGTTTTATTTAACAACAAAGTAAGGAAAGATTGGGATAACAGAGCTTGTTGTTATCTACGGTTGATAACTTCAATGCTGTAATTGGATTACAATTCTATGTTAATTCACAAATTCATATCTTGTGGCAGAGAAAGAACCCTTAACCAAGTGTCTCTCATTGAATTTTCAATTCATTTAATATTGTGTTGTGTTATTCTTTATTTGCCTTCGTATTCAGTTTAATTAATCATTCAACAAAACCCCCCATATTTAGTTTATTGTTGCTGAAAAATAACAAATTTAATTAGAATCAATCCTCGTGGGAACGATATCTCACTCATCACTTTATTACTTGTGCGACTAGTATACTTGCTAGTTTCGAACGCATCACTGTTTTGTGCATATCCCACAAAAACTCCTTCATCATTCCTTGGATCCAATTTTCCTAACTGCTCTCTGTCATTTAAGATATAACACCTGCATCTAACAACATGAAAATATTTCAAATTAGGTTTCCTACCTTTCAAAATTTCATAAGGTGTCTGGTTAGTGCCAGATCTAAGAAAAACTCTATTTGAAATATAACAAGCAGTGCTTATTGCTTCAACCTATAACCTTTTTGTCAACTTCTTGCTATTGAGCATCACTCTTGCCATCTCTTGAAGAGTTCTATTCTTCCTTTCCACAATGCCATTCTGTTCAGGGGTTTTCAGGGCTAAAAATTCATGATCAATTCCATGATATTTACAAAAATCAATATAGCTAACGTTTTCAAACTCCTTTCCATGATCACTTCTTATTCTCACAATCCTGCCAATGTTCCTATTTTGCTCATTCTCAAGCTTAACACAAAGATTCTTGAAAGCTTCAAAAGTGTCAGATTTTTCTTTAATGAAATCAACCTAAGTATATCTAGAAAAATCATCCACACAAACAGATATGTATCTCTTACCTATAATGCTTTCAATTTGTATAGGACCCATAAGATCCATTTGAAGCAAATAAAGTATTTTGGATGTGCTAAGATGTGGATTTGACTTGTGTGAACTTCTAATTTGTTTTCTCATTTGACATGGGCCACAAATTCCATTAACTTTGTCATCAAGTTTAGGAACTCCTTTTATCGCACCTAACTTAGTTAAATTAACAAGTCTTTGTAATTTAAGTGCCCTAATTTTTGATGCTACAATTCTAAATCCGAAATCCTAGCATGAAATGCAATTTCTACGAAATAACAATTATCCAAAGATCTATTACATTCTAGAATGCATTTACCAAAATTATCTAAAACCATGCATTTGTTTTGTGTGAAATTAACAGTATAATTTTCATCACAAATCTGACTAATGCTAATAAGATTAGCTTTCAAATCTTCAACCAGCAAGATAATTTGAAAATTGGGTAGGCCTTTGACATTCAAAGTGCCTTTACCAATGATCTTATTTTTTGCTCCATCTCCAAAGGTGATATTACCATCCTTGTATGCTTTAAAGTTTGTTAGAAACTGTTTATTTCCAGTCGTGTGCCTGGAACAACCGCTATCAAAATACCACAAATCGTAGATGCATGATTAAGTGCAGTAAAAACAATATGACATACTGTTTTGTCTTTCTTAACCCACTGTAGTTGTGATTTTGGTAACAGTTTGAACTATTTTGATCTTTTATGCAAAAGATTCAACAATTTAAAGCATCTAGGCCTAATACGTCCCTTTTTACCACAAATAACAAGCAGGAATGAATTTCTTTATCTTTTCAGGACTGAATTTGAAAGAACTCAAAGGAGAGACAAATGTCTCATTGCTTCTGGAATCAGGGCTTGACTTTAAAGAGTTAAGTTCTAAATTCTTACCTGATGTTGAGGCTTTCACAAAAACTGTTTTTGATAAAGATGCACCATTACCTTCTGTGTACCCCAATCCATGCTTGTTAGAAAAGCAATCTGTTTAGAATCAATTTCATCAAGCTCATCACTACTTTCATCATCAGATTTTTCAGTTTTCACATTGAATGCAATGCTTTTACCTTTTTGCTTCCTAGTACTCTGATTAATTTCAAAGTTTTGGAGAATGCCAATCAGTTCATCAACCCTCATCTCATAAGTGTTTTTAACTTCCTCAATGGCTGAAATTTTAGGTTGAAATTTATCTGGAACAGACCTAATTATCTTGCTAACAATCTCTGCATCAATGAAAGTTTTGCCAAGCATGTATGCCGAATTTGTAATTTGACATATCTTAGAGTAAAACTCAGAAATTAACTCATCCTCATACATCATCAGATTTTCAAATTGAGAATTTAATCTCATCAATTTAGATCTTTTAACAAATACAATACCTTCATGTTTTACCTCAAGTGTGTCCCATGCTTCTTTGGCGCACCTTGAAATTTGTCTGAAGTTGTTTAAGTCTACTGCAACAAAGATTACGTTAAGAGCTTTTGAATTCTAGCTGGAACGACGGTATTCTTCATCAGTCCATTCGTCCTCTGGTTTGGCTTTGGAATCACCAAAAGCATTCACCTTTGTTGGCGGTGTCCATCCTTTAAGCACACTAGTCTATGCCCTGTCATCAAGATATTTAATGTACATCATCATTCTTACCTTCCAGTATGAATAATTACTGTCATCAAGAATAGGTGGTTGTGGTCCGGATCCTCCATTGCGAATGAACTCCATTCTTCCAGATCAGCCTGATCGTTTTCTTCACTTGTCTATTAGTGAACTAATAGGTGTTTATTTATGTATCATTTTCATATCAATTCATCTATGTTTCTTTGCTATAATCCTTGGTATTTTTATGTTTTTGTGTGGTTTTGATGTTTGTAGGAGTTTTGGAGGAACTTGCACCAAAATGGAGTAAAACCCTTCATTTTCACCTCTGCTAGTCAGTGATCTTCTCGGATTTAATTGTATTGATATACAATGAACCCGATGACATATTATATACCGTTGGAAAGCTCTCGAAGTCTATTTTCTGGAGAAATTTACGGTTTATAAATCCATTCAGTGTACCAAAAGTTGTAATCAAAACAGTGTGAGAAGTATAGAAATGTAATTCCACAAATCACTGTAGCATGTATAATACGGGACACTGTAGCAGGTTACTGTAGCAGAGTATTTAAACACATTTTAGGGTTTTATTTTCATAACTTGAAGAGGGGAGAACGTGGTAGAGGCTGTAGCTCTGGAATTCTTTCATCTCTTGGAGTTCTTGAAGGAGAAAGGAAGCTTGGAAAGAGGAAGAACTACAATCCAAAGAGAATTACATCAAATTTGCTAAGTTTTCCCTTCCCTTTCATTTTCTGGAATGTCTCCATGTTGTATTGTATTTACCACGTTCTTAAATATGTGTAACTGAATCTGAATTGGTTGAGGGTGATTTCAAAGCCCTTGATATGGTTTTTGTGAGTTGATTGTGCAAGAATTGTTATCCAATTCTCTAATTGAAGTTGCTTGTATTTTCCCATATCTAATGCTTATGATTGCTTGCTGATTGTATTTGGAATGGCCAACTGAATATAATCTGGTTGTTGTCTATTGCTAGAGTAGAAATCTTGATCCGTAATTGTCTTGAATTTCTAATCCTTAGTAGCAAAATTGTGATCAGAGATTGCAATTGGAGAATACAACCTAAGTTAAATAATCCGAGCTTGTGTGTTTATTGCTTAGATCAACCTATCTTTCTTATTGCAATGCATCCATTGAATTAAATTTAGAGAGCTTGTTCTAGGTTGTTTAATGGATAGAGATTATATAAAGAGCCTGTTTTATTTTACAACAAAGTGAGGAAAGATTGGGATAACAGAGCTTGTTGTTATCTACGGTTGATAATTTCAATGGTGTAATTGGATGACAATTCTATGATTAATTCGCAAATCCATATCTTGTGGCAGAGAATGATCCCTTAACCAGATTTTCGTCAGTGATTAATTCTCACTTCAATTAAGTTAGCATGTGTTATTCTTTACTTGCATTAATATTTCATCTAGTTAATCAATCAACAAAACCCCCCTTTTATTCTGTTTTTGCTTTCGAATAACAAATTCAATTAGAATCAATCCTCATGGGAACGATATCTTACTCATCACTTTATTACTTGTGCGACTAGTGTACTTGCTAGTTTCGAACGCATCAAGTTTTTGGCACCGTTGCCGGGGATTGATTTTCTAATCGATTTGTTATTTTGTTTTCATTGTTAATTCGTATTTTTTTGTTTTTCTTTTTTGATTGTTTGTGTTTAGGCGACATGGCAGTAAACTTTCAACAATTCAGTAGCCGATTTGAGCCACAACTACATTGGAGAGTAAATGAGGTAAGCACTCCGAACATTGAACAACAACTTTCTGAGATAACCTCTCTTGTGGAAAACATGGCTGTAGGAGATATGCAGAAATCTTATGCATGTGGGGTATATTCTACCATGGAGCATCCAATCGACATGTATCCAACTTTACAAGAAGAATACATGGAACGAGCCAATGCCATGGGTGGATTTCCAGGACAACCAAGGCAATGGTATGGTCCCTTCTCTAATACTTACAATGCCGGATGGGGAGATCACCCTAATTTTAATTACTGGAATCATCAACCAATTGCTCCAAATGCCATACCAAATCGGCCACAAGGTTTTAATCAACCTAGAGTGCAGCAATCATTTCAAATGCAACCACCACCAATGCCACAACCAGCACCACAACCAGCTCCAGAAAACTCAGGTATGTCACTCCAGGATATTGTTAATGCACTTGCCACTAACACAATGCAATTCCAGCAGGAAACTGGGGCAAGTATCCAAAACCTGGCAAATCAAATGGGACAATTGGCTACTAGCATGAGCAAATTCGATGGCCAAGGCTCAGAAAAATTATCTTCTCAAACGATAATCAATCCAAGAGAGAATGCTTGTGTGATAACTTTGCAAAATAGAGAGCAATTAGATGTCCTACCAAAGAAATGACAAACTGATGAAGAAGATGACACCACTTCCACCATGAACAAGACATCATCCTCTAAGGTAAGTCTTAAAACTGCTATTCCTTCTTATGTTACTCCTCCACCTTTTTCTAGCAGATTGACGAAATTGAAGAAGGAGGAACAAGAACAAGAAATCTTGGAAACTTCTCACAAAATCGAGGTAAATATACCACTTCTGGATGCTATCGAGCAAGTACCTCGTTATATAAAATGTCTCAAGGAGTTATGCACTAGCAAGAGAAAGTTAAAAAGAAATGAGAAAGTAAGTGTAGGGGAAAATGTTTCAGCTGTTCTACAAAGAAAAATTCCTCCGAAATGCAATGATCCAGGTACGGTCACCATTCCATGCACCATTGGTAAAACCAAGTTTGAAAGAGCTATGTTAGATTTAGGAGCATCTATTAATGTCATGCCATTTATTTTTGCTTCTTTAAATCTTGGACCTTTTGCAAAAACTAGTATTACCATTCAGTTTGCTGATCATTTTAATGCATATCTCAAAAGAGTTGTGGAAGATGTGCTTGTGCAGGTGAATCAATTGGTTTTCCCAACAGACTTCTATGTCCTTAAAATAGAGGATGAGACATCTCCTAATCCAACACCGATTCTTTTAGGGAGACCATTCTCGAAAACTGCTAGAACAAATATTGATGTTCATGATGGCATTCTCACCATAGAGTTTGATAGCAAGGTTATCCGTTTCAATATTTTTGAGGCAATGAGGTACCCTAGTGACTTACATTCTGTTTTTGCAGTTGATGTTATTGATTCTTCGCCATAACAATGTTTTGAGTTAACTCGCAAGAATGGATTGGATGTAGCTATTAGTGAGCATTTAGGGACAGAAAATTCTAAAGAATCAAGAATTTTTATACAAGTCTCTAAACAAATGGAGGAAGCTGTGGTAAGCTTATATGAGATCATAGCTATAACCACAAACAGGTATGATATTTTGTACATTCAATTTCCTTTATCTAATGAGAAACTTCTCTCTTCTGTGATGAAAGCCCATACCTTGGAGCTTAAGCCTCTTCTAGATTATTTGAAACATGGATTCTTGGGTGAGAATGATACTTTGCCAATTATAATAGAAATGGGCCTTGCACCAATACAAGAATCGAAACTCGTCCGAGTACTTAGAGATCACAAAACAGCTATTAAGTGGACGATTGCTAACATCTAATGCCCAGCCATATGCATGCACCATTTCTTGTTGGAAGAAGGATCCAAGCCCACTAGAGAAACATAGTGGAGATTGGATCCTCCCATGATGGAACCAATGTCGGACTGAGGACGTTAAACCAAGCGCTTATTGGGAGGCAACCCAATGTTTTTGAAAAATAAATAAAAAAGAAAAGAAAAATAGAATATGGCATGACATTAATAGATGGCCTCCCCAAAAGAATCGGTGTTGGATTGGGAGATGTCTCATCCTCCATTTCCAGAACATAGAAGTCTGCTGGAAAAACCAATTGATTTACCTGCACAAGCACATCTTCCACAACTCCTTTGGGATATGCATTAGAACGATCAGCAAGTTGAATTACAATACCAGTTTTCGCAAGGGGTCCAAGATTCAAAGAAGCATAAATAGAATATGGCATGACATTAATAGATGCTCCTAAATCTAACATAGCTCTTTCAAACTTGGTATTACCAATGGTGCATGGAATGGTGAACGTACCTGGATCTTTGCATTTCGGAGGAATTTTTCTTTGCAATACAGCTGAAACATTTTCCCCCACACTTACCTTCTCATTTCCTTTTAACTTTCTCTTGTTGGTGCATAACTCCTTGAGAAATTTTGCATAACGAGGTACTTGCTTGATAGCATCCAGAAGTGATATATTTACCTCGATCTTGCAAAAAGTTTCCAGGATTTCCTGTTCTTGTTCCTCCTTCTTTGTTTTTGCAAATCTGCTAGGAAAAGGTGGGGGAGTAACATATGAAGGAATATGAGTTTTAGGATTTACCTTAAAAGATGATGTTTTATTCATGGTGGAAGTGGTGTCATCCCCTTCATCAGTTTGTGATTTCTTTGGTGGAATCTCTAATTGCTTCCTACTTCTCAAAGTTACAGCACTAGCATTCTCTCTTGGATTGACCACCGGCTGAGAAGGTAATTTTCCTGAGCTTTGACTCTCAAATTTGCTCATGTTAGTGGCCAATTGTCCCATTTGATTTTCCAGGTTTTGGATACTTGCCCTAGTTTCCTACTGAAATTGCATTTTGTTAGTGGCAAGTGCTTTAACAATATCCTGGAGAGACATACCTGAATTTTGTGGAGCTGGTTATGGTGCTGGTTATGGTTGTGCTTGAAATGGTTGCTGCACCCTTGGTTGATTGAAACCTGGTGGTCGATTTGGTATGGCATTTGGGGCAATTGGTTGATGATTCCCATATCTTAAATTAGGGTGATCTCTCTATCCAGCATTGTAAGTATTGGAGGAAGGGTCATACCTCTGCCTTGGTTGTCCTGAAAATCCACCCATGGCATTGGCTTGTTCTATATCTCCTTCTTGCAAAGTTGGACACATGTCAGTTGGATTGTCCATGGCAGAACATACTCCACATGCATAAGATTGCTGCATATGTCCTACAGCCATTTTTTTTATAAGAGAGGTAAGTTCACAAAGTTGTTGTTCAATGTTTGAAGTACTTACCTCATTTACTCTTTTTGGTAGTTGTGGCTCAAATTGACTGCTGAATTGTTGGGAGTTCGCTGCCATGTCACTAATCAAACGTCTTGCAACGTTCAGTGTTTTATTAACTAGTGCTCCACCACTAGCAGCATCAATGATACTCCTTTCCATTGGTAAGAGACCCTCATAGAAATATTGAATTAGGAGTCCATCACTAATTTGGTGGTTTGGACAGCTAGCACATAACCTTTTAAATCTCTCCCAATATTCATGAAGTGATTCTCCATTGTGTTGTCGAATGCCACTAATATCTTTTCTAATATTTGTAACTTTTGATGCTGGAAAGTATTTCTCCAAAAAGAGTTTACTCATCTCATTCCAAGTGGTAATGGTACCTGGTGGTAGATAGTATAGCCAATCTTTTGCCGAATCTGCTAATGAGAATAGGAAAGCTCTCAATTTAATTTGCTCTTCAGAAACGCCGGTTGGCTTCATACTTGAGCATACCACATGAAATTCTTTGAGGTGTTTGTTCGGATCCTCTCCTGCAAAACCATGAAATGTAGGCAAGAGATGAATCAGTCCAGATTTAAGTTCAAAATCTATCTCAAAATTGGTGCTTATGCATAGCGGTTGTTGATCAATAATTGGAGCCGCTAACTCCTTAAGAGTCTGATCGTTTTCCATCGCCATTGCTTCCGATTCAGATTTGATTGAACTACAAGAAGATGGGAGGGAAGTATGTCGTGCAAGGTCAAATTCTGGAGGTGGAGTTGAAATTGACCGATTTAGCCTTAAATTCGAGGATTGGAGAAACTCCTTAATTCTCTTAAGTCGTTGATCCGCTTCTCCCTCGGACATAAAAGCCTAAACACAAACAATCAGGAAATAACAATCAAGAATCAGTAGTAAAAACAGAATAACAAATTGATTAGAAAATCAATCCCCGGCAACGGCGCCAAAAACTTGATGCGTTCGAAACTAGCAAGTATACTAGTCGCACAAGTAATAAAGTGATAAGTAGATATCGTTCCCACGAGGATTGATTCTAATTGAATTTGTTATTCAAAAGCAACAACAGAATAAATGGGGGGTTTTGTTGATGGATTAACTAAATGAAATATTAATGTAAATGCACAATAACACAACACAAAGTAAAATGGAGTGAAAAATCAATGAGAGATACTTGGTTAATGGTTCTGTCTCTGCCACAAGATATGAATTTGTGAATTAACATAGAATTATCATCCAATTATAGCATTGAAGTTATCAATCGTAGATAACAACAAGCTCTGTTACCCCAATCTTTCCTTACTTTGTTGTTAAATAAAACAAGCTCTTTATTTAATCTCTATCCATTAAACAACCTAGAACAAGCTCTCTAAGTTTAATTCAATGGAAGCATTACGATGAGAAAGATAGGTTGATCTAAGCAATAATCACACAAGTTCGGATTATTTAACCTAGGTTGTATTTTCCAATTGCAATCTCTGATCACAATTTTGCTACTAATGATTGGAAATTCAAGACAATTACGGATCAAGATTTCTAATCTAGCAATAGACAACAACCAGATTATATTCAGTTGGCCATTCCAAATACAATCAGTAAGCAATCATAAGCATTAGATATGGGAAAATACAAGCAACTTCAATTAGAGAATTGGATAACAACTTCTTACACAATCAACTCACAAAAACCATATCAAGGGCTTTGAAATCACCCTCAACCAATTCAGATTCAGTTACACATGTTCAAAAACGTGATAAATACAATACAACATACAAATTTTCCAGAAAATGAAAGGGAAGGGAAAAACTTAGCAATTCTGATGTAAATCTCTTTGAATTATAGTTCTTCCTCTTTCCAAGCTTTCTTTCTCCTTCAAGAACTCCAAAAGATGAGAGAATTCCAGAGCTGCAGCCTCTAAGTTGTTTCCCCCTCTTCAAGTTATGAAAATAAAACCCTAAAATATGTTTATATACTCTGCTACAGCAACTTGCTATAGTGCCCCCGTATTTAATAACATGCTACAGTGATATGTGGAATTACAAATATACACTTCTCATACTATTTCTATCATAACTTTTGGTACACTACATAAATTCGTGAACCGTAAATTTCCCCAGAAAATAGACTTCGAGAGCTTTTCAATGGTATGTAGCATGTTATCCGGTTAATTGTATATCGATACAATCAACTCCAAGAAATTGGTTGATTAGCAGAGGTGAAAATGAAGGGTTTTACTTCATTTTATGCAAGTTGCTCCAAAACTCTTACAAACATCAAAACCACACAAAAACATAAAAATACCAAGGAATATAGCAAAGAAACATGGACAAATTGATATGAAAGTAATACATAAATAGACACCTATCATTATAGTTTAGGGAATCTGACTAAAAATGACCCTGTTTGCCAGTTTATAAGAAAACTGGATGGGAAGCAAATCCCCGACTCATAGAAGGCGTTTCAGCCGTTACTGGACGTAAAACCAGAGGAAGATGTGAGCCACAATCACAACTACTTGTATATTTGAATGTGTGTTAGTTGTTGTCGAATTTTATTTCTTTCTTGTTTTGTTTGATCTGATTATCAATGTTGTTTTTGTGTTGTTGTTGTTTGTTGATTTTGTTTGTTTTAATTTCAAGTTTTCTTTTTGACAAACCATATGGCTATCCCATGATATAAGCACACGTGGGAGACAAGTGTGGAGGTTTTGTCAACCTCTGTCGAAAGTATATCTTTACTTTTTATGCTTCACGTGGGAGACAAGTGTGGCGGTTTTGTCAAACCCCGCCGAAAGTATATCTCCATTTTTCATGTTTCATGTGGAAGACATGTGCGTAGGTTTTGTCAAACCTCACCGAAAGCATATCTAATTTTTTCAAATCTTGGGGCGATAAATCTGCATCGAGCAACCCCCACCGAAATTATGTCCCCATGTGTCAAATTTGAGAGTTTTACGTGTGTATATATCCATTCTCCATATTTTCAAATGTCATTATTATAACCTGTCTTGCACTTGAAAAGCATATTACCTAACGTACATCGTTGTCTTACACAAGGTTAGAGCACTTGTAGAAATGGAGAAAACACCAATTCGGTGATTCCAAAATATATGCGTATTTTGTGGATCGCAATTTTGTAAAGATGGAGAGTTTACAACAACAGCTCTTGATCTTGGTAGGACATTAGCTGCAAGGGGTATTCATTTGATTTATGGAGGGGGTAGTCTTGGGTTAATGGGGTGTGTGTCGACAGCTGCATCCTTGGGAGGAAGTAAAGTTCTCGGCATTATCCCTAAACCATTAACTGTGCGAGATATCATAGGCAAGATAATGGGGGAAGAGTTACAGGTCTCTAGCATGCATGAGCGTATTGCACATATGGTCATTAAATCTGATGCATTTATAGCTTTGCCCGGTGGTTATGGTACATTAGAGGAGATATTTCAAATCACCTCTTGGGCACAGCTAAACATCCATCGGAAACCCATTGGTTTGTTAAATGTCAATAATTTTTTTTATGGTTTGTTATCCTTTCTTGATCAAGCTGTAGAAAAAAACTTCATCTCACCGTCGGCGAGGCAAATCCTGGTTACAGCTTCAACTGCAGGGGAGTTAATTGATAAACTACAAGAATTCGTCTATTCGCCTGATCCAACAACGGCTCAGATAGATTGGTTTGGAGAAGGCAATAAAAGGCGTAGACTGGATTTAACGCTCCATCTATAATCTCTATCTATTGGTTTGCTTCGTTTTTGTTTACTTTCTTTTTAGTGTGTTTATTTGAGATTTTTCATGTCATTTCTTTTGAGTTTTTTTTCAGGTTATTTCTTTCGCCCCAGGTAATATTTTCTAATCATGGCTTTTAGAGTGGTGGCTTAAAAAGTTTAATTCCTCTTGAAACGCATTCTGGATCTCTTCAATCCATAATGGCTGAATAAGGAGGCTAACTTCTAAACTTTTTAGACCCATTCTAACTGACTTGTTTTTGTTTGCTGGCTTGTTTGACTTTGTTATTTTTTGAGTAAGTTTAGTTTTGTGTAATTTAGAGTTGTTGTGTTTTTGTCTTTATCAGTTTCGATTCAAAAAAAAAACATTGTGGAAAAACCTGAGAATGACAGAATATGGGGTTTCCTTAACTCTTGAAACGCATTCTCTCTAAATAAATCTGTAGTTTGTTTATTTCATGTTGTTTGAAGTGTCTTGTTTCTTCTTTCTTGTTTTGTTTTTTCATAATAAAGGTATATAGGCTGGAAACCTTAACTCTGCGGGCTACTGGTCCTAAGGATTGTTGAAATATACAATCTTGACCCAGGTGTAACAACGCCACGTACCTCTTTTCTTGCATTTTGTGGGTCAATGATAAGGCAATGATTGAATTAAGAATAACTCTTGGAAAATGATAAATGATACATGAATCTGTGTGCTTGAAATGTATATTAGTTTTTGCTTTACCTTTGATTCCTTGTACAGCATTGAGCACCGAGCCATTATTACTGAATTATTTGTTTACTTAGAGAAGGTTTATGCAATTTAAGTGTTTCTTCAGATTTCAATGAATTTTAGAACCTGTTTCATGGTCACTCGAGGTGAAATCCTAGACTGTGCAATATTGGGGAAATGATTTAGGCCATCTTTGGACCGTTTGAGCCTTAATAGCCAACCTTAATTGAAATTGATCCCTAGTTACCCCTTTGAGCCTCTATAAGTTTTTTTTTTTGTTAACTCACTAAAAGATTTCCTAACCTCAAATGAATTTTTTTTTCCAAACAGTTTGTCCCTTACTTATGAACATGTAGATCATTTATGATGACATTTTGAGCTATGTTCTGGTTTTCGGAAGTTAGAGGAGGTTGGATTGTGCCATGAGCAATGCAAGTGAGTTTTATTGTGTTTGTAAAAAAAAAAAGAAAAAAAAAATCTGTCTTATCTTCCACGTACTTAAACATTAAGGACAATGTGTTGTTTAAGTGTGGGGGAGGGGAATTGCAGTTAAAAAAAAAAAGAAAAAAGAAAAAAAAAAGAAGAAAAAGAGATCTATACCCTTGGGTGTTCTTAAAAAGAATGAAACAACAAAGTGTGGAGGTGTAGTTTATTTTGTTTTCTACAAAAAAAAAAGAAAAAAAAGAAAAAAAGAAGATTGAGTGTTCTAAATAAGTTTGGGGGAGCAAACTGGTGAATTGAAATAAAGTTGTGTTATAGGATTGAGCTCTACATAATCTTGAATGATTTATGTGTTTGTGGGTGATTTGAGCCAAATTAGTATCCTTTATCATACTTTAACCCAAGCCAAACGTTACAAGCTTAATAAAGTCCTACTTGATCCTTGGTGTTGTGCATGTCTACATTAATGGAGAGTGACTTGAAAAGCAGGCCTATGGAGTTCATTTATATACACATCTTCAATATTAAATATGATTCATTTTTATGCATAAACTCATCTAAGTTATAAATGATTAAGTAAGAATGGCTCTACAAACACACACTTGAGGAATTGAAGTAGAGCGAAACTAATCGTTGTAATGAGATTATTGATCAAGTGCAATATTTTGAAGTTTTCCTTGGGTTATAATTAAGTACAATCTTTGAGGCCTATTTGCAAGCTAAAACATGTGTGTTTTAATTTTTTTCTTTGAATATGTTTCGATTTAGTTTTGTTTCATATCGTCGTAGTTGCTCGAGGACTAGCAAAATTTAAGTGTGGGAGAATTGATAGGTGTCTATTTATGTATCATTTTCATATCAATTCATCTATGTTTCTTTGCTATAATCCTTGGTATTTTTATGTTTTTGTGTGGTTTTGATGTTTGTAGGAGTTTTGGAGGAACTTGCACCAAAGTGAAGTAAAACCCTTCATTTTCACCTCTGCTAGTCAACCATCTTCTCGGATTTAATTGTATTGATATACAATGAACCGGATAACATGTTATATACCGTTGGAAAGCTCTCGAAGTCTATTTTCTAGAGAAATTTACGGTTCATAAATCCATTCAGTGTACCGAAAGTTATAATCAAAACAGTGTGAGAAGTGTAGAAACGTAATTCCACAAATAACTGTAGCATGTATAATACGGGACACTGTAGCAGGTTACTGTAGCAGAGTATATAAACACATTTTAGGGTTTTATTTGAATAACTTGAAGAGGGGAGAACGTGGTAGAGGCTGTAGCTCTAGATTTCTTTCATTTCTTGGAGTTCTTGAAGGAGAAAGAAAGCTTGGAAAGAGGAAGAACTACAATTCAAAGAGATTTACATCAAAATTGCTAAGTTTTTCCCTTCCCTTTCATTCTGGAATGTCTCCATGTTGTATTGTATTTACCATATTTTTAAACATGTGTAACTAAATCTGAATTGGTTGAGAGTGATTTCAAAGCCCTTAATATGGTTTTTGTGAGTTGATTGTGCAAGAAGTTGTTATCCAATTCTCGAATTGAAGTTGCTTGTATTTTCTCATATCTAATGCTTATGATTGCTTGCTGATTGTATTTGGAATTACCAACTGAATATAATCTTATTGTTGTCTATTGCTAGAGTAGAAATCTTGATTCATAATTGTCTTGAATTTCTAATTCTTAGTAGCAAAATTGTGATCAAAGATTGCAATTGGAGAATACAACCTAAGTTAAATAATCCGAGCTTGTGTGTTTATTGCTTAGATCAACCTATCTTTCTTACTGTAATACATCCATTGAATTAAATTTAGAGAGCTTGTTCTAGGTTGTTTAATGGATAGAGATTAAATAAAGAGCCTGTTTTATTTAACAACAAAGTAAGGAAAGATTGGGATAACAGAGCTTGTTGTTATCTACGGTTGATAATTTCAATGGTGTAATTGGATGACAATTCTATGATTAATTCGCAAATCCATATCTTGTGGCAGAGAATGATCCCTTAACCAGATTTCCGTCAGTGATTAATTCTCACTTCAATTAAGTTAGCATTGTGTTATTCTTTACTTGCATTAATATTTCATTAGTTAATCAATCAACAAAAACCCCCCGTTTATTATGTTTTTGCTGTAAAATAACAAATTCAATTAGAATCAATCCTCGTGGGAACGATATCTTACTCATCACTTTATTACTTGTGCGACTAGTATACTTGCTAGTTTACAACGCATCATGAACCTACTCTGATACCAATTAAAAGTTCTGAAAGTATGCAGTTATAACACATATAACAGTGAACTGTAATGTACATTGGCGTAGGAGGATTTTACGTGGTTCGGTTATAAAACCTACATCCATGGACAACTATAAAGATATAATTCACTAAGCTCTTGTTTGTACAATCTTTAGGACCTTTTATAGTGATAACTCTCTCTCACACACTGACCTAATCTTTGACAAACAAAATCCTGCCAAGATCTTAAACTCTAGTGACACTGCCCACTCTCTGTCACAGATAACTTAACAACACACTGTTAAGTTATACGTAACAACCGATATCTGATGCTGAATTACATAAACACTTAACCCGCAAGTTATCTCAAGTGTCTACTAACTCACACAGACTTAATCAACAACTCATGTACGATTTCTACCACTCATACATGAATCAAAGACTCAAAGAATCAAATTAAATAAGCATCCCAATTTGCGTTGAAGCTCTTCTATTAATTCATGGAATGCCAAAATCAAGACTCTCTCACTACCAAATCAGCTAACCATTTTTAATCTCTCTTCCACGTCTGTTCTTCGCCTGATTATTACATGAAATATATATAGTGAGAGGCCTCGACGAAATCTCCTAAAAATCCTACAAAAGATCTAATCAAAATCACATTAGGATTAGGAGAAATAAAATAGGAAGTGATTAAATATCTAAAGAGATTAAGATTATAAATAAATAATCTCCTATTCTAATTAGGATACAAGATTTTATCCTAATTTTAGGAGATATTTATAAATCAAATACTTCCTAAAATATAATTCTAGAAACAGTAGACTAATCAAAATAATATTCTTGCTTCATCATAAGTTGATCAAAACATAACATGTGCATGGCACATACATGTTGTCACCAAAAACTCGTCATCAGCATTCTCGACCCAAGTGCTCGACACAGTACTCGACACTCGACAGTCAATACTCGACAAGCAACAAGTTTGACACAACAGTTTCATCACAAACGATCTCTGCACAACTACTCGACACTTGACAGTCAATACTCGACACGCGATGCATACAAGCTTGACATGCAGATAAACTCGACACGCATATAATCTCGACAACTCGACATTAACTCGTCACTCGACAATCTCGACAACTTGACATTAACTCGTCACTTGACGGAACAACAACGCAATACTGGAAATAAGCTCGACAACAACACTCGACACACAGATACTAACAGATGATATGAAGAGGATCTTTATTTTGTGGTAACAGTGAAAGGGTTTCCACTAGAAAATTACTAGTTCTTTTGTTTACTTCATAACAAAAAGGTTTTGTGCAATTTTCGACAAAATTATTCGACCATGGCTCATCCAAAATTGGTTTAATTTCTCTTATAAACCAAATTAAAAAATGATCATTAAATCAAAGAGAGAGAACATGAAAAGGAAATTACAATAATAATAATAATAATAATAATAATAATAATAATAATAATAATAACAACAACAACAACATTCCAGAATATTTAGCCTGGTGATTAGTTGGAACAAACTTTTTTTCTTTTAATAACTGAAGTAAACAAAACAAATCTACTTGTAACTTTCAAGAATCTTTCTATAATATTAATTTAAGTGTTAATCCAAGTTGGAGAATCTATTTTCTATATGCTTCCAAAAATTATTTAACCATGAAAGATTTGCATTCCATGTCTTATTATACATCCTATCTACATCTACAAACACGTATCCATAAAAAAGAAAAGTTTTAGATGGAATAATAGATTATGTCATATGTTATATTATTTAATTAGGATAAATGATATTTTACCTCTTCTAAAGTCTCATAAGATGACAATAATTTCCCTTCGCTGTTATATAAAAATAAAAAATTTTAAGATGCATAGCACTAGAAACTGAAGACAAGCTAGTCCTGAAAATTGAAGACAAGAAGCAAAAGACGTTATTATTAAATGCCTTTTATTTTCGAATAAAATACTGAAGTTAAGACTATACTTACAACCTTAAGTTTTTGAGAAAATAGCAAAAGCCATTTATAAAAATAAATTCATTGATTATGTGGGCTCACTTGCAAGACTCAATGCTTTTCACATTTTAAGTACATTGAGAAGTTGTATTAGAGAATAAAATACTAAAGTTTAGCCCAGATTTTTAAGTTTAGACTTTAATCAAAGTAATAAACTTAACACTTACATACAATATTTCTTGAACATTGAAGAAAATTTGAGGTTAATTAGACGTTTCTAGGGTTTTAATAAATTATTCTAAAGCATACACAGAGTATAAATTTTAGGAGCCAATAAAAACCTAGAAGAAGTGAGTTTCCTTAATTTAATTTCTCTTGCTCCCATCAACCAAACATTGTAATTAGACAATCCTTGGGTCTGCAAAAATTAAAATATTTAACTGGTAATTAGACGAGATTGACCAAGTACACAATTTAATTAAGATAATGGTACAAAATATACGACAAGTTGAGGCATGCACAGCTGTACGTGAAATAGGCCACTATTTTGGGCCCATTATAATAAGCCTAGCCCATTTAATTAATATTAGCAAACCTAGCCCATTTCTCCTTCATTTTATTATTATAAGACATAAAAAAAAAAGAAAGAAAAATCTAGAGATAAAGAAGAGAAGAGGATAGACGTGAGTAGGGGCTTAGAGCTCAAGGAAAGTGGCAGATTTGGAGGATTTGGAGGGCCTTCTCAAGGTAATTTTCATAATTTCAAAATAATATTAGGTTATTTTTGTATTTTCATGGAAGAGGATTGAAATTAAAGGAGATGTTTGGATGTTTTATAATTTTTAGAAAGAGAATCTAGAGAGAGAAGGAAGAACAATGATGAAATTGGAAGTATTATTGAAGGTATTTCACACTCTTCTTGATTTTTATAGAATTTGTTTTAAGGAATTTTAAGTTTTGATGATAATTATGGAAATTTAGGGTTCTGTGAACAGTACCAATTTCGAAAATTTCTGCAACTTATTGGCTTTGAATCTGATTCTCAAATTTACATATGTTAAAATAGACATCTTAAGGATTTGTTTGAAGTTGGATTCATTGAAAAATGTTGAGTATATAATTTTATATGAATTTTCGAAGTTTACTGTTTACTGCTGGAAATTTAATTTTTCTGCAGAAAATCAGTTTTGGGTAAGTCACTTGAGGTATCTAGAAGTTTTCAAAAATTATGAAATTTGGGATATGAGTTTGTATGCATGTCTAGTTTAAAACTGCAGATTTTTGTGATTTTACGAATTTAGTACAAATTATCATGTATTTTGGAATAGGGAGAGGTCAGATTTGGAAGGGAATTTACAGAATTTGTGTATCTAGAAAAATGAAGGATTTGAGGGATCTAATGAACATAGAATGCTATGAAATTTGATATGGTATTAGATATGTATGTGTAGAAGATCTTTATAAAATATTAGACCATTTGGATGAGTCAATTAATTATTAAAAATCGGAGAACCAGAATTGCTCTGTTTAAGAAGTTGGAAATAGAGTTAATTAGAATGGATTGGATTAAGATATGAAGTTGGATATTAGGAATTTTAAACATTCAAGTTGATTATGAATTCAATATGATGTGATGAGTTTTTTTTTTATGATGTTAGGACAAGGAATGATTAATTCTTGTTGAGGAATGTGGCCGGATAGGCGGAATGTTGATTTTGGAATCAAATCCGAGCTAACCGAGTTGTGCAACCCAATTAGTGAGTGGGTTATATTTTGAGAATTTCATATTATATTAAAGTGTATTAGATTTATGATTTTTCATATGATTTAAGTTATTAGTTTAATTAATTGAGTTATATTAAAAGTTTTTAGAATAAATGATGACGATTTATGTATTTTAAAATAAGTGTGTGTAAAGTATTAGATTTTGGATAGAAGGATGGTTATGGGTGGTGCTAGTAGATTAGTTTTTGAATATATAGTAATTGTTGTTTCGATAATTTTGAGTACAAGAGAAAAATAAATTTAAAGTGAAAGTTGTAGCATGAATGTATATATATTATATGTTATTGGGAAGTAGAAAGTTTTTGTTTATGATTGGAAAAGAGACATCTATAATTAGATGAATTAGTATAGAAAATTGAGGTATTAGGTTATTTTCTTTACATAAATACATATGTTGAAGAAATGGTGATTTTGGTTAACAAAATGATAAGTGATTTTATATTCAAAATAATAGGAAATTAAAAAGAAAAAGTTTTGGAAAGTAGAATTTAATTCTGCAGGGGTGACAATGCCAAATTCTAAAACTGCCCAAGTAGGGGCTGAATTGTAAATTTAGAAAGTTGTTCCATAATTTGTAGGGACCTGAATGCAGAATTATGAAAAATTTAGAATAGTCAAAAAGATTTTAGTTAAAGTATGATATATGAGATTTTGAGATAAAAATATAAATTATAGCTTATAGTGAGATGGAAAGTATTTTACTTTATGGATATTTTAGAAAGATTTAGAAAGAGTAGAAGATTTATTTTCTGGATAATTAGAAATATGTTTAATATTTACTTAGTTATGTTTATTTAGTATTTTATAGAATTATCGAGAATTTTAGCGAATTTAGAAGAATTTAAGGTAGTTTTTATAGTATTTCTTGAGGGTAGATAGACTCATTTATTATCCTTGCTTTTAATTATTAAGATATTTCAAAGCTAGTCTTCAAATTAGTTGTAGACATGAATTTTAGTTTTAAAAATTAGTTTTGAATAAAGATATAATATTTAGAAAAGAAAAATCAGATTTTGTATTTGAAGTGCGTTTTAGTTTTTCAGAAAGTTATATTTTTTTAAATTTAGAGAAAGTGTGAAAGCATTGATATTTAAAGTTTTCATAGTCATTTGACTCAAGAATTTTCTTAAAGTCTTTAGAAATGTCATTTTAAATATTTGTCTTGGATTAATTCAAATAATACAAATATTTTCAGATTTTGATAAATTGCTTGAAAAGAGAAATTTTAGCATATAAAGCAGTTTTTAAATGAAATCAGTTTTTAATGAAAATAAGAAAGTGTAGTCATGTTATACTAAGCTAGTACCCAGATATTCGATCAGTAGTTCATATCACTTAGACAGTGATACAGATAGAGGCCTTTGGGGCCCGTTCAGACACACATAGAGGCTTTGGGCCGTGTGATCTGGGCTTTTTAGCCCTTTGGGGGCAGCTCTACGCATGCGTATGACCAGATAGCAGGCCTGCGCGATGTTAGATCTCACCAGGTACAGATAGCTCTGCCTGCGTGATGTAGATCTCACCAGGTATGAGGAAATTCAGATAGTTCTGTCTATGCGATGTTAGATCTCGCCAGGCAGGATGAGACAGTTTCAGAGGTACTTGTTTAGTATAATGAAAAGAGTTTAGAATATGTTTATATGAGTTAGTTTGAAAAAGAAGCATGATTCACAAAAGTTTCTGTTGAAAGAAGATTTTTAAGAAAATTATATTTTGCATAGTAAACAACTGAAGCGATGATTTTAGCATGATAATCAAGAGCATCGTATCATACGATTGAAGATGATTATTTTATTGTTTTAACCATAATTAGTATTTTGATGAATTTAATCATTCAATAGTTATTTATTTTAAAGTTTTATGACATTTTAGATGAAAGTTATAGATTATAAAGACTATCTTTTTTATATAAAGCAAAGATTTATTTTATAACAACATGATTTCTTTTGAATTTATTTACAAATACATTTTTTATCCCCACTCACTGAGTTTTATACTCACATCTTTGTTTTTACTTTTCTTTGTTTTTAAAATTTCTCCCCCCAGGTTGAAAGCAAAATGTGATATAGTTAGGAAGTGTGGAGGCCCAGCCACGTGATGGTGCAAGGATAGGTCAAGGTTGTAATAGTTAAATTGTTTTATTTAAATTTCATTTGTGGATGTAATGGAAATTATTTCAAGTTTGTTCCATGAGAAAGACAAGAATTAAGAAACAGTCAGCAGTCCACAGTTTTAGGCATGATTCGCCCGTGTAGCTAGGGGTGGGCCGTGTCAATTTGGTATCAGAGCATGGTTAGGATTCTGTAAACTTTTACTATATCAGATAGAAGTATTTGCTTTGGAAAGATGTAGTTATCTGTGGAAGCACCATCAAGCTTAGACGTGGCCACCTCATAAGAACATAGTTGGAGAAATAAATTGGCTTAGCCCTAGTAGCTCAAAGAGAGATTATTTAGTTATGACGTTAGATACTTATTTTAGAATTTGTTGCTTACCTAATTGATTTACGATGTAGCTATTTGTTCTATGTTAGTATTTTGAGTCGTTAAGATTTGAACGAAAATATTTGATATGAGGCTAGATACTTTTATCAAGTATTGTGAATTAGAATATTTATGTATAACTCAATTATTGAGTTATGTTAGTGCTATGAATTGTGATGATTTTCATATGAAAACTGAGATTATATGAAAAATTGAGTTATAATAATTATAGTATGAGGAATTACATGGTATATGCTATTTTAGAATGTAAGATATACTGAGGAGGAATTTAGAAACTTGTTAATTGCTTGGATGATTTAAATGATAATTGAGTTATGTATGATATGTAGTATATGATGACATAAGATGATTGAAGCTTTTACTTTGAAACACTGAGATTTGAGAGTAGTAAGCTGAGATATGAGCATGCATTGAATGATAATGACGTAATGCGTAGAGCATATCCTTACATAGTAGTATGACATGATGAAAAAATTAAAAAAAAATTACATTAGTGAAGATGAAGTATTCAATATTGATTTTATTACTAATGGGATAATGATCAAGATTTTAGAGGGCGTGGAAGTACTTTTGGGGAGCCTAGAATTTATGCTCTTGGTATACTGTCAGAAGTGAGTCATTAGAGCTTTAGTCCAACTTATGCGATATATATGGATAAGTATCTTAAAAGAGAAATAAGTGTAGTAAAGAAGAATTTAAGTGGCTCAATAAGAAAATATAAGGATTGTTTCGCTTAGTTATGAAAGTGGAACTATATCAATGTCATGACCTAACTAAGATTTTGAATCATGTGAGATAGTTTTGAAAAGAAGTGATTTGTATGGTTATAAGTTATGACGTTTTTATGTTATTTGTATGACCAAAAGAGCTATAAGGTAGTAAATTAGATTTTCAAGTGATATTTCAATATATGCACATATTTATATTTGACAATGTGCCAAAGGAACTATATGTATTTGTATACATTATGGTATGCAAGTGGACTCTTTATCTTGTATAGATTTCAACATGATTATTTGATTCAACTCATGGTTATGACTGGGCGTACAATATGTTTTGCAATAATAGATATTAGCATAAGTTGAATTACTATTGTTGGGTTTTATGATGAACGAAGCATTTAAAGAGTTGAGGCTAATGATATTATATTAGAAGTCTATGGTGATTGAGTTGAGATGAGGACAAGAGTCCATGAAAAAGTTGAGTTGATGGAAATACATATTGGGTATGTTGTTGTTGATGATGTTATTATAATTATTACTATTATTTTAAATGATTTGTAAGTTGGTTAAGTTTGAAAGGCAAAGGATGTTCTTTTAGATTTTCATTGACGTTTTTCATATATGAATCCATAGTCTTTTAGATACAAGTTCCGGACTCATATACGATTCTTACAAATGCTTTATCAAGTTTGTGTATTTGAAGTATAAAGAGTGTGCCTTTAGTAATGATATATCCTGGTTATTGCTTTCCTTCGGAGCGCCGGGATCCTAAGGATAGCCATAATTAGGGTACGTCATGTAAATTTGGTAACTCATTAATTAGTTCTAAGAAGCGAAAATATGTATGGGAGAAGTTAAGAAAGAAATGGTTACATTTATAAATCAAAAGAATTGGAAATTTGTCTTCCTAATCTAGAGACAGATTTTGATTCACATGGAAGGCGAAATATTTCTGCAACAATTAGAGCCTTTATTCTTCTTTTGCGAGAAATCAAGGTTTGTAGTTTATTGAAATGATTTTGGTAGTGAATGAAGAAATAGAACAGTCATATTATATGATTCTCATAGTGTTGTTATATATATATATATAATAGATGCTATATGGTATCACATGAGTATGTTTTATGACTTGAGTATTTTGGAACTTTTGAAATTTCGAGGACGAAATTTTTTTTGAGGAGGTAGTATTGAAATAGGCCACTATTTTGGGCCCATTATAATAAGCCTAGCCCATTTAATTAATATTAGCAAACCCAGCCCATTTCTCCTTCATTTTATTATTATAAGACATAAAAAAAAAAAGAAAGAAAAATCTAGAGATAAAGAAGAGAAGAGGATAGACGTGAGTAGGGGCTTAGAGCTCAAGGAAAGTGGCAGATTTGGAGGATTTGGAGGGCCTTCTCAAGGTAATTTTCATAATTTCAAAATAATATTAGGTTATTTTTGTATTTTCATGGAAGAGGATTGAAATTAAAGGAGATGTTTGGATGTTTTATAATTTTTAAAGAGAGAATCTAGAGAGAGAAGGAAGAACAATGATGAAATTGGAAGTATTATTGAAGGTATTTCACACTCTTCTTGATTTTTATAGAATTTGTTTTAAGGAATTTTAAGTTTTGATGATAATTATGGAAATTTAGGGTTCTGTGAACAGTACCAATTTCGAAAATTTCTGCAATTTATTGGCTTTGAATCTGATTCTCAAATTTACATATGTTAAAATAGATATCTTAAGGATTTGTTTGAAGTTGGATTCATTGAAAAATGTTGAGTATATAATTTTATATGAATTTTCGAAGTTTACTGTTTACTGCTGGAAATTTAATTTTTCTGCAGAAAATCAGTTTTGGGTAAGTCACTTGAGGTATCTAGAAGTCTTCAAAAATTATGAAATTTGGGATATGAGTTTGTATGCATGTCTAGTTTAAAACTGGAGATTTTTGTGATTTTACGAATTTAGTACAAATTATCATGTATTTTGGAATAGGGAGAGGTCAGATTTGGAAGGGAATTTACAGAATTTGTGTATCTAGAAAAATGAAGGATTTGAGGGATCTAATGAACATAGAATGCTATGAAATTTGATATGGTATTAGATATGTATGTGTAGAAGATCTTTATAAAATATTAGACCATTTGGATGAGTCAATTAATTATTAAAAATCGGAGAACCAGAATTGCTCTGTTTAAGAAGTTGGAAATAGAGTTAATTAGAATGGATTGGACAAGATATGAAGTTGGATATTAGGAATTTTAAACATTCAAGTTGATTATGAATTCAATATGATGTGATGAGTTTTTTTTTTTATGATGTTAGGACAAGGAAGGATTAATTCTTGTTGAGGAATGTGGCCGGATAGGCGGAATGTTGATTTTGGAATCAAATCCGAGCTAACCGAGTTGTGCAACCCAATTAGTGAGTGGGTTATGTTTTGAGAATTTCATATTATATTAAAGTGTATTAGATTTATGATTTTTCATATGATTTAAGTTATTAGTTTAATTAATTGAGTTATATTAAAAGTTTTTAGAATAAATGATGACGATTTATGTATTTTAAGAATAAGTGTGTGTAAAGTATTAGATTTTGGATAGAAGGATGGTTATGGGTGGTGCTAGTAGATTAGTTTTTGAATATATAGTAATTGTTGTTTCGATAATTTTGAGTACAAGAGAAAAATAAATTTAAAGTGAAAGTTGTAGCATGAATGTATATATATTATATGTTAGTGGGAAGTAGAAAGTTTTTGTTTATGATTGGAAAAGAGACATCTATAATTAGATGAATTAGTATAGAAAATTGAGGTATTGGGTTATTTTCTTTACATAAATACATATGTTGAAGAAATGGTGATTTTGGTTAACAAAATGATAAGTGATTTTATATTCAAAATAATAGGAAATTAAAAAGAAAAAGTTTTGGAAAGTAGAATTTAATTCTGCAGGGGTGACAATGCCAAATTCTAAAACTGCCCAAGCAGGGGCTGAATTGTAAATTTAGAAAGCTGTTCCAGAATTTGTAGGGACCTGAATGCAGAATTATGAAAAATTTAGAATAGTCAAAAAGATTTTAGTTAAAGTATGAGATATGAGATTTTGAGATAAAAATATAAATTATAGCTTATAGTGAGATGGAAAGTGTTTTACTTTATGGATATTTTAGAAAGATTTAGAAAGAGTAGAAGATTTATTTTCTGGATAATTAGAAATATGTTTAATATTTACTTAGTTATGTTTATTTAGTATTTTATAGAATTATCGAGAATTTTAACGAATTTAGAAGAATTTAAGGTAGTTTTTATAGTATTTCTTGAGGGTAGATAGACTCATTTATTATACTTGCTTTTAATTATTAAGATATTTCAAAGCTAGTCTTTAAATTGGTTGTAGACATGAATTTTAGTTTTAAAAATTAGTTTTGAACAAAGATATAATATTTAGAAAAGAAAAATCAGATTTTGTATTTGAAGTGCGTTTTAGTTTTTCAGAAAGTTATATTTTTTTAAATTTAGAGAAAGTGTGAAAGCATTGATATTTAAAGTTTTCATAGTCATTTGACTCAAGAATTTTCTTAAAGTCTTTAGAAATGTCATTTTAAATGTTTGTTTTGGATTAATTCAAATAACACAAATATTTTCAGATTTTGATAAATTGTTTGAAAAGAGAAATTTTAGCATATAAAGTAGTTTTTAAATGAAATCAGTTTTTAATGAAAATAAGAAAGTGTAGTCATGTTATATTAAACTAGTACCCAGATATTCGATCAGTAGTTCATATCACTTAGACAGTGATACAGATAGAGGCCTTTGGGGCCCGTTCAGACACACATAGAGGCTTTGGGCCGTGTGATCTGGGCGTTTTAGCCCTTTGGGGGCAGCTCTACGCATGCGTATGACCAGATAGCAGGCCTGCGCGATGTTAGATCTCACCAGGTACAGATAGCTCTGCCTACGTGATGTAGATCTCACCAGGTATGAGGAAATTCAGATAGTTCTGTCTATGCGATGTTAGATCTCGCCAGGCAGGATGAGACAGTTTCAGGGGTACTTGTTTAGTATAATGAAAAGAGTTTTGAATATGTTTATATGAGTTAGTTTGAAAAAGAAGCATGATTCACAAAAGTTTCTGTTGAAAGAAGATTTTTAAGAAAATTATATTTTGCATAGTAAACAACTGAAGCGATGATTTTAGCATGATAATCAAGAGCATCGTATCATACGATTGAAGATGATTATTTTATTGTTTTAACCATAATTAGTATTTTGATGAATTTAATCATTCAATAGTTATTTATTTTAAAGTTTTATAACATTTTAGATGAAAGTTATAGACTATCTTTTTTATATAAAGCAAAGATTTATTTTATAACAACATGATTTCTTTTGAATTTATTTACAAATACATTTTTTATCCCCACTCACTGAATTTTATACTCACATCTTTGTTTTTACTTTTCTTTGTTTTTAAAATTTCTCTCCCCAGGTTGAAAGCAAAATGTGATATAGTTAGGAAGTGTGGAGGTCCAGCCACGTGATGGTGCAAGGATAGGTAAAGGTTGTAATAGTTAAATGTTTTTATTTAAATTTCTGGATGTAATGGAAATTATTTCAAGTTTGTTCCATGAGAAAGACAAGAATTAAGAAACAGTCAGTAATCCACAGTTTTAGGCATGATTCGTCCGTGTAGCTAGGGGTGGGTCGTATCAGTACGTGTTGATTGATGGATTATTACTACCATCCACAAATCTTCGTATGCCCGTATGTTCTACAAATTCCACGACTAAACAACCCAACAATTAATTAGCTGTTATTCTAGATTAAACAGCTCAATGACTCGTTTTGGTCAACTCTTGCCCAGGTGCTCGATTATTCAATCTTTTTATTTTTTATTTTTTATTTTTTTGTTCACACTTATGTCACTTAAATTAAACTAAACTTTATGTTAACATCAAGGACCTAATCCATGAAATTAAAAACTGTAGCCATCAACGTCAATTACATATACATAGAGTAGAATTCAATTAGTAGCCCATCAAATACAAAGTGTATTTTATTTGCAACACAGACCGCCAGCCTAATGTAGTCCATTAATTTGCAACCAATATTTTGGAATCTGAAAAGGCACTTTTAATAGTTTAATTCTGATCGTTTCTTTTAATGGTTTAATTTATTAGAATCTCCTCAATTGGCTTGTCTGATTAATCAAAATCCAACATTTGACGACCCATGTTAATTTGATAACCTTTTGGGATGTTCATCGACCAAGTCATTTCCCAAAAGTGATTACTTTTGCCAACCATCATCTCAAATTATTGTTAAATCTGCTACTTATTGTCAAATTAAGTTCATTTGATTGCTGTGACACATAATTTCGGGTTAATTTGATCAATTAATCAATTTCTGAAAATTTGCTACCATGGTTATGTTTGACTATAATTACTTGTTGTCGGATACTAAAAAACAGTGCATTGAATATTGTCAGACATTATATTGAATGCTCCCTTAGGCAACCTCATAACATACAAATTTTTAAAACTGATCTAATTTCCAAGCACACATAAATTTGGGGTGTTTTTTTGTATACTCCACTGGTACTAATAGCTAGTCCAAATTATATATATATATATATATATATATATATATATATATATATTAATGAAAGATATAGTGGTAATTAATAAAAGAACAACTAAATGAAGTTGCCAGAGAACATCAACCTAGAAAATCCAATTTAGAACCTTGCAATTTGTGACCACCGCCACCGAACTGCTAATTAAACAACTCATTTATCTAATTATGAAAATGACATTTTGATATTCATCTTATCGTGGAACTTACCAATTTGAATTTAAACTCGTTGATTCTTGTCTGAGCAATTTTTTAATAGACTCCAAAATCAAATTTACTACTGAAAATGATGCAACGTATTACCGATTTAATAATATGTTTTAATATAGAAAAAAGGAACCTTTAATAAATAATTTATAAGGTAGGATGTTATGTTATATTGTCATCAAATGGTTGAAATATTAAATCAATCAAAATCCATAGTTAATTAATTATTAAATAAAATATAATTAAAATATTAAGTATGGGTTATTGTCATAGACCTCCCTTACCTTTTAGATTTATTTCATCAATATGAGCCGTTTGTATTTTTTTTATAAATTTAGTCTCTATATTTTTTTAAAGTTATCACATACTTCTCTTACGTTAATTTTCTGGTTAAATGTTAATAAATAAGTTAAATTATAAAAGAGTAAGATCATAATTTAAATATTAAAAATTTAAAGAATAGAGATGTTATAGTGGGGATTCAAACTAATGACTTGTAACAAATCACACTTGCACCTAACCACTGGGCTAAACAAATTTTATGGTTGTAAACAAACAAACCTATTTTTAAATAAAAAGAGTTTCTTCTTACACAAACAGAGCAACATTCTTCTTTAACCTCAACCGAATAAACCATTCCCATTTCCAGAAACAAAAAAAGAACTTGTTTTCCATAGCTAAAACCGATTTCTTCTCAGTCATAGGACTGCTTGGGTGATCTGTTCCTAACTCTTCTTCTTCCTATGGCTTGACTATCCATTTCATGAGGAGCCTCACAAGCTTCCAAATTCGATTATGTAAAAATTTTGTGTCAGATGATGAGGTTGTGTTGTTGTTTTGGTATGTTATGGTTGAGGTTGAGGATTGTGGTGTGTATAACTTTCAATAGAAGCCTGAAAGTTGGTTTGATGGTCGTGATCGGTAGTAGAGATTAGGTTTGGAAGTGGGTATTTGTCTTGGTTTATGGGTGAGTTGGAGCTGGAGATTGATGCGTTCGAAACTAGCAAGTATACTAGTCGCATAAGTAATAAAGTGATGAGTAAGATATCGTTCCCACGAGGATTGATTCTAATTAAATTTGTTATTCGAAAGCGAAAACAGAATAAATGGGGGGTTTTGTTGATTGATTAACTAAACTCAATACGAAAGTAAATGAAGAATAATACAATGCAAAGTTAAATCAATTGAGAAATACACAATGAAAGAAATCTGGTTAAGGGATTATTCTCTACCACAAGATATGGATTTGCGAATTAATCACAGAATTGTCATCCAATTACACCATTGAAATTATCAACCGTAGATAACAACAAGCTCTGTTATCCCAATCTTTCCTTACTTTGTTGTTAAACAAAACAGGCTCTTTATTTAATCTCTATCCATTAAACAACCTAGAACAAGCTCTCTAAATTTAATTCAATGGATGCATTACGATAAGAAAGATAGGTTGATCTAAGCAATAAACACACAAGCTCGGATTATTTAACTTAGGTTGTATTCTCCAATTGCAATCTCTGATCACAATTTTGCTACTAAGTATTAGAAATTCAAGACACTTACGGATCAAGATTTCTAGTCTAGCAATAGACAACAACCAGATTATATTCAGTTGGCCATTCGAAATACAATCCAGCAAGCAATCATGAGCATTAGATATAGGAAAATACAAGCAAATTCAATTAGAGAATTGGATAAAAACTCCTTGCACAATCAACTTATAAAAACCATATCAGGGGCTTTGAAATCACCCTCAACCAATTCAGATTCAGTTACACATGTTTAAGAACGTGGTAAATACAATACAACATGGAGACATTCCAGAAAATGAAAGGGAAGGGAAAAACTTAGCAAATTTGATGTAATTCTCTTTGGATTGTAGTTCTTCCTCTTTCCAAGCTTCCTTTCTCCTTCAAGAACTCCAAGAGATGAAAGAATTCCAGAGCTGCAGCCTCCACCACGTTCTCCCCTCTTCAAGTTATGAAAATAAAACCCTAAAATGTGTTTAAATACTCTGCTACAGTAAACATGCTACAGTGTCCCGTATTATACATGCTACAGTGATGTGTGGAATTACATTTCTACACTTCTACACTGTTTTGATTACAACTTTCGGTACACTGAATGGATTCATAAACCGTAAATTTCTCCAAAAAGTAAACTTCGAGAGCTTTTCAACGGTATATGATATGTCATCGGGTTCATTGTATATCAATACAATTAAATCCGAGAAGATGGTTGACTAGCAGAGGTGAATGAATACTCCATTTTTGTGCAAGTTGCTCCAAAACTCCTACAAACATCAAAACCACACAAAAACATAAAAATACCAAGGAATATAGCAAAGAAACATTGACGAATTGATATAAAATAATACATAAATAGACACCTATCAAATTCCCCCACACTTAGACTTTGCTAGTCCTCGAGCAACTAAAATGATATGAAACAAAACTAAACCGAAACAGAATCAAAGAAAAATTAAAACACACAAATGCTTCAGCTTGCAAATAGGCCTCAAAGATTGTACTTAATTATAACCCATGGAAAACTTCAAAATAATGCACTTGATCAAGAATCTCATTATAAAGATTAGTTTTGCTCTACTTCAATTCCTCCAGTGTGTGTGTGTAGAGCCATTCTCACCTAATCACTTGTAACCCGGATGAGTTCATGCATAAAAATGAATCATATTTAATAGTGAAGATGTGCGTATAAATAAACTCCATAGGCTTGCTTTTCAAGTCACTCTCCACTAATGTAGACAAGCACAACACTAAGGATCAAGTAGGGCTTTATTAAGCTTGTAACGTTTGGCTTGGGTGAAGGTATGATAAAGGATAATAATTTGGCTCAAATCACCCACAAACACATAAATCATTCAAGACTATGTAGAGCTCAACCCTATAACACAACTTCATTTCAATTCACCAGGTTACTCCCCCAAACTTATTTAGAACACTCAATCTTTTTTTTTTTTTCGCAGAAAACAAAAGAAAACTACACCCCCACACTTTGTTGTTTCATTCTTTTTAAGAACACTTAAGGGTGTAGATCTCTCACTCTTCTTCTTTTGTTCTCTTCTTTTTTTTCTTTTTTTTTTATTACACTTCCCCTCCCCCACACTTAAACAACACATTATCCTCAATGTGTAAGTACGTGGACGATAAGTACAGATTGGCTTTTTTTTTTCTTTTTTTTTTTACAAACACAATATAACTCACTTGCATTGCTCATAACACATCCCAACCTCCTCTAATTTCCCAAAACCAGAACATAGCTTAAAATTTAATTGTGAATGATCTACATGCTCATAGGTAAGGGATAAACTGTTTAAAAAAAATTCATTTGAGGTTAGGGAATCTTTTAGTGAGTTAACAAAGAAAAAGACTTACAAAGGCTCAAAGGGGTAACTAGGGATCAATTTTAGTCAAGGTTGGCTATTAAGGCTCAAACGGTCCAAAGATGGCCTAAATCATTTCCCCAATGTTGCACAGTCTAGGATTTCGCCTCGAGTGACCATCAAACAAGTTCTAGAATTCATTGAAATCTGAAGAAACATTTAAATTACATAAACTTCTCTAAGTGAACAAATAACTCAGTGATAATAGCTCAGTGCTCAATGTTGCGCAAGGAATCAAAAGCAAAGCGAAAACCAATAAACATTTCAAGCACACAGATCCAT
>SNVD02010714.1:0-49721 GCA_013180625.2 Boswellia sacra | reverse complement strand
AAATGGTCAGCAACATCGGCGGCATAGTGTCCGCTCTGATCGGAGTTTCATCGATAACCATCTATCGTTACATAACGCGACGTGTTCTGCACTGCGAAATTGTTAGTGATCGACTGCCTCCAGATCTGCTGGTCCCCTCGGCTGCAGTCAGTGGTACCAGATTGGTGCGGAGCACCTACTGGCCGCGATCGAAGGGGTCTGTGCACTCATGATTGAGTCGCATATTGCCAGCACAATGTCGCTACCTCTATTCTTGTCTCTGCATCTGGCGACTGGAGTGTCTCATCACGATCTATGGTCAAGCCGAAGCATGCCAGATGCTATGAGCCCGAAGAACGTTGCATCACCATGCTTGAAACCAGGAACTCGGAGAATAGCTGAGATGTATATGAGCCTAAAACTACCAGAGCAACGCCGGAAAGTGTGAATAGTTGAGCGATGTGGATTTTTGTGTTAAAATCGATACTAGAGTCATTTTGCGTGTGTATGCATAAGTTCAGAACTGGAGTCTACTACAGACCCATGGAGTGTAAACTGGAAAGACCAGTGTCGGAGAAAGACTGTCGCTGCTATGGGTGTCAGGGTAACATCTTGTCGATTTCAACTATTACCTCATGAAATTTGATGTACGAGACAACACTGTGGGCTACATGTTGAAGCACAAACTTTGACCTATGAAATGGTTTTAGCGTTAGTATTTATTCAGTCGATTACTTGGAGCTAATTTTATGCCGAGCCCTTCGACACTCAGAAGGGGCGATGCGACGATCTAGCTAACTCAGTCGAGCTCGCCGAACCCTTGAGTGATGCCGTAGGGCTTCGCCGACCTGCTCTGGAGCGGAGTGATCTTTTTCACGGGCGCCTTCCTCGTGCCTGGACCAAACTTGGTGATTCCGGTCGAGTAGCGCTGATGCGTTGGCGTCGGGGTGCGCGACGAGTGGATCCACGGCGAGGCATAGTTCACTTCGCCCTCGTTCATCTCGTCCACCACGCGACTCAGCTTCGAGTTGAGCTCGTCCGGCTGATCGGGCGACCGGATGGTGCCCGCGTGGGCCTCATAGAAGCCCAGAGGGTCTGTCTGTTCGGCCTTGCTGAAGATGTCCTCGATTTCTGGGTCTTGCGAGCGGGCCGAGGCCGCAGACTTGGGGCGCACTCTGTAGGGCGACTTGACGCGCGCCGTCACCATTCCGCTCGAGTCGGTGCGCTGGAGCCGGTGCGAGCGCACGAAGAGGCCGTGCACAGAGTCGCATTTGAAGTATTCGGTGCCGGCCACTGTGCCGTTGTGCTTGCCGATGGGCTCGTCGAACTCTATGCCCACCCAGTCGTCGTCGTGCGAGAAGTGGACCGGCCCAAAATAGGCCACCTTGGCCTTGGTCTTGCCGTCGAGCAGCACGTGCTCGCCCTTGTTGAAGTTTTCGGTGGAGACGTCGCTGGCGGCGTCGTCGTCGAACGAGTAGTCCATTGTTTCGGCAGTGTGTCTCTTTGATGCAAACGGCGAGCTAATCTTCGCGAGCCTCGAGGTCTTGGCGCTCTCTATCTTGCTGGTCAAGCGATCGTCTTCCAATTCCCTCTCGCCGACCAAATAGTGAGGTGCTGCTTCTAATCTGGTTTCAGTCCACCTGTTGATCGGCGCCTCCGACAATCTCACTCGACTGTACGACCAAAATCTGTTAGCGCTCTGTTCTCACTTAGACGCTATCACGCTCTCTCGCATTCTCGCTCGTGCTGAACCACAATAGCTCGGCTGCACCACTGTCTCAACCGCGCGCCCGATCCTGACCAGGTGGTTTCCGTTTGTTGCTTTGTTCTAAGAGTGCAATAATTATGAACACTGACGGCCCACCTGGAGCGAGCTAGCGAGCGAGAAGGCGCGCGCACACACACACACAGACACAGACACACGATGGAAACTCTACTGGTTTCGTGCGCTCGCGGGCGCCTGTTGGGCCGAGAGCGTAAAATCGCCTTGCACGACCGACACCACTCGGTTTGAATCCGAGCTCGGCGCCCAAGCGGCTCGTGGCCTACGCACCGAAAAGCGAGTTTGCCTCTTGCACCTGCGCGCGCGCCTGCGCGAGTTACGTGAGCAAAACAGCCGCGAGATGCCAGCCTGTTAACAGGCTAACTCGAGTTAGCAATCAGCCGGCGTGATAGCTAGTTGGCTGTGTGTTTGTGTGTGGCGCAAAGCTGTGCGCGAACGTGCAGCTGACTTTGGATACAGAGCCAGTGCGTAGAGAGAGAGAGAGAGAGAAAGGGAGGGAGAGAGAGAGAGAGCCGCCAGAGACACAGAGCGCACGTCTCTAGCCTTTGACAGAAGTTTGATGCCCACGCAATTTTTTGAGCCAACGCTCGGATTCTAAATTCAGTCCGGCGCCCGCCCAGTCGCGTCCAACTTCAGCGATGTCGCGCGGAAGCGCTCGTGCAAAGAGCCGGTCGGCGGAATGAACGTCGACAAGCACATTCACTCGGCGCCTCGACAACGAACGAGCCCCACAAGGCATCGCACCTAAGCGACTGCTGTTTGTTTGCCTTCCGTAATCAAGCGCCCGGCCGGCGACTGCCACAGGTGGGCGGGGCTCTGTTTGTGTTTCCACCGCCGCTCACTCGAATCCGGAGAGCGAGGTTCAAGTTCAAGTTGGCGCCGACGCTTAGGCTGCTGTCATGGGGGACTCGCGCGCAGACTCGCGCCCCCTTTCGAGTGGGCCGGCGAAAGGGTTGGTGCATGCCAACCGCACGAGCTGCCGGCCAGACCAAACATGGAGCGTCCAGATCGAAGGTGACTCGCGCCTGCATACGCTCGGGCTGGCTCGAGCCAGACGGGCGAGAGCCCGATGTCGTCAGTGCAAATTGCAGCCAAGATCGCACGAGCTCACCTGGGCTCGCTGGCAGCACGCGCGCTTGCGCGTATCTGTCTGTCTACAAACAAGACGAGCGAGGGCACCAGATGCAGCGGCCGGGACAAGCTAGTGGGACGTCTAAAGAAAGCACTGTACCGCTCGGCGTTACCAAAATTGCATCCCGAGCTTCCTGGTCCACCAGCCGCACGCGCTAAAACTCTCCGCCCACGCCAATGCAGATACGGGTAAGCGAAATCATCGATCGACTCCTCGAATGCTGCCTTCCATCCGCGAGGATTGGGGATGCGTGACACGCAAATAACACGCTGGGTCGTAGAGATACCTTACAATTGGGCCAGGTGCAGATAGAGCCGCCCCACCGGGACACCGCGCGCGTGCGGTCGCGCGATCCGCCAGGCCCGGCCCCAGCCTTCGAGCCTGGGGCTGCTCGTGGCAGCCAGCTGATACACGCGACCACTGACCAATTGCTCCATGACAACGCAAGACGCGCGCGGCCCCGCGGCCGCACTAGGCCGGCGACTCGTGCCAACCGACCGGCCAAATCATGAGGATCCGTCCAAGTTGATAATATTTACCTCCACACCGGTGACGTTTTTGTCCACAGCTCTCTCGCGGCCCCATCTAAACGACGACCATGTCCGATCCCAGATGTGCCAGCGTTATGGGCGAAAGTCTGACCGGAGAGACGAGTATCAGCAGCATCCTGGCCGTTGCCGAGAAGGTCCACCTCCAGGAGATGGAGAAACGAGATACTCAATACCAGAGATTACTTATGGAAAACCAACGTCTCAAACGCGAAAATCAGGATCTCAAGCAGAGGCTCAATGATAGCAGAGGGATAAGCAATGAGGAGAAAGGCATGTTGCAGGCAAACATAAGGGTATTGGAGACAGAACTCACCAAAGCCCAACAAGAGGTCGCCTTTCTCAGTTCCGAACGCGAAAAAGCAAATCACATCATAAGGAAGCTATTGAACAAACCCAGAACCACCCCTCAGACTACTTTTCATCCCACATATGGTAGGCTCTATGAGCCTGTTGATGATCCCCCGTGAACACTAGCCGTTCGACACTGAAATGCTTAGGATTATTAATCATATTGAGCTCTAGATCTCTTTACATGAGCCGTCTGACACCATGGTGTCTGCGTAATATCACAATACAATTCTACGTTGAAAACTGTACAACTATGCTCGCCGTCGATTGTCAGTTCGTGTTTCGAAGTTAGCGAATATTGCAGGTCTGATAGGCCTGTGGAACGATCCCTGAACTTGAGTTTCTCGCGTTGGTCTCGTGTCTTGAAAGTGTCCCTTTTTCGGCCATAGTGAAAGTGTAGAAATGTGTTGTTCCTATCGGTGGTCAAGTTTTGAGGTCTCTGAATCGGTAGATTTGCCGCACGAACTCTTGTGTAGAATTCGTCATCCTCTAGACCCCACCCATAATACTTGTTCGAGAAACCATTCACCAGTTTGAAATGCTCTTTCCTGATCAGTAGAATGCCACCGAAATATTTCTCATACTTGTAAGTTGGATGGTACTCGGGCGATGTCAGGTGATAAGGGCCCCTTTCAGGGAAGGCGTACGATAGATTTTTGTTGATCGGCAGCAGATCAATGTCGTGGATTGCAAAGTAATCGCTGGTGTCTCTTGTTAGCTCAAACCCCACGTTAGCTAAAGTCCCGCGGTTGAATCTGTATTTGTTGGACTGATTCACTATGTATATACCGAAGGGACCGATATTCTGGTTGCTCAAGAACTTACTCATGTAGGGCACAAACGCAATCAATTCGTCGAATCGATCACGGAAAGGAACCAATACGGCCAACCTCGGCTTCACCGACCTGACTTCTTTAGGTGTTGAGTTTTCGTAGGTTTGCTGGTTCGACTTGTGGTAGAGGACTACCACAAACACCGTTGAAATCAACACTGCAACCAATGGACGTCTAACTTTACTCATGGACCTCAGCGACATGATATACAAACATGTGGCAACATTTTTATTCAATAGGTTAGGGGAGAAATAAACCTAACTATTTATGTTCAAACCAGCCCTTCCGCCGCAAAAAGGTACAAAACCGGCGCACCTTGAGTAAAATCTGCGCGCTAGTTTTCACTTGCATTGTACAGCTGAAGCTCTCAAGACCTCTAGGCTCTACTTCGGTAAGGTTTTTGAGTGTCTCAGAGTATTTAATGATACACAAAAGATACAAGCTGTGGACAAATTGCTTCAGAAGCAGGCACTTACTTCATTTCATGTATTCCTATCACTAAGTACTATTTCGGCGATCCTTCACTGTTCTGCCCTTTACTAATTCGAACTATCGTTGCTATAGACAGCCGGCACCAGTCTTATTCTGTGTCGCATTCGCAATTTCTCGATCATTTCTTCATCAATTTTACCATACTTGCTATAAGATTCTTTGATAAGATTTGATATGTCAGTCACGCGAATATTCTCGATGTAACTGCTAAGTATGGTCATAGCCTCGCTGTCGTCACGAACTTTCAGTAGGGCCTGCTGTTTTGCGTTCAATATCGCCAAAGCAACCTGAAACACAACTCTAGCACCATCATAGAAGAAGCAATCAACAATATGCAATGCTACCTCGAATGGCATAACACTTAGAAAGATTGTTAAGAACCATGACAGTGAGATCATCGATAGGACTCCTATGGGTGCCAGTTTGTGATGTAGGTCAGGCATGTACTCGCGCACAAGCTCGTCGAGTACATTTTGATCGACTAAAGCTCCTATCACTTTGTTGTTATAATAATCAGGCAATAATCTTTCGCAAAGAGCAACCATCAACCAGAATGCCTCTTCCTCGGATGCATACAGTAGAAGGACGGAACAAACAATGTTCATGGCTTGACAATACCCTATAGAAGGGTTACGGTGCGCGTAAGCATTCAACACGCGACGCAGAGCTCCGATTCCAAGATGTGACTGGAACGCCGGATGCTCGGGTAGTGATCTGTGTAGGTCGCGTTCAATTTCTTCCGATGCTATCGAGTGTAGTCCTATACTACCCTCGCATAACTTGTCGTAATAGCCGGGATGAGTTTCCAGCTCATTGATGGCTCCTGAATATAGCATCCAAAGCTCGCCCCGTAACTTCTCGGGTATGCCCATCAGGACAAGTTCGCGAGCTTTTGAAGTTCTATAGGTGCTAATTCCAGAACCATGATCTAAAAAGTGTAGTTTCCACAAATCAGCCTTGACAGACTCACGAGCCGCTGACTCAGGGTTGGTTGGCAACGGAAATATCGTATTGAGAGCAGGTTGTAGCGTCCAAGGTTCGAAAGGTTCATCCTCATCTCCTATGGCCGCAGCCGTTGGTCCACTGCCTTCTTCGGGCCTAGAGTCGTAGTCGATTTGCTCTTCACTTGTGTTATCTCCACCACTAAAAATCGAGCTGCTCCTTGTATGGGGTTCATCCCCACTGCCTACAACATCTATCTTGGAAAGTCTTCTGCGCCGACTAGAGCTCCGGTAATCTCCAGTACGGGCCAATAGCTCAGATATCTTCTTGATCAGAACATCTCGATCACTGATGTCTGAAAAAACAAAGTTGGATTTGGAGTTTGTGCTGATCACAATTGAGTTTGCTAGGGAAGAGTTAGAATTGTTGTTCTTCTCTATGAATGTTACTTGACGAAATGGTATGATTACTGTCACTTGATTCGGTACGGTCTGTTTGCCAGCAAAGCAGACATAATTATCAAATAAATATAGTTTACCCCATATACTCTGCTTATCATAAGGTGTAAATAATGAACAAGGAATGAATCCATCAAGTTTCTCCTTTGACGGTAATCTGAATACTCTCCGATAGGTTTCACTGAGGGCTCGAGCATCTAGCTCCCGCTTCAGGTGCGAGGGGGTTTTGCTCTTAGGTCGATCTCTGTTCACGGTATATAGTTCGGTCTTTATCACTGATGAAGTGGGGGATATATCACCTTCCTCATTGTTCATAATCTGTTTCATGGCTAGATTGGCCAACTGTTCAATCAAGGCATAAGTCTCACTAGTCTTGGCAAACAATGAAAATTCAAAAATCTGTTGCTTGGTAGTAAGTGTGATGCTATCCGAGAATATGATTGAATTGGACCTTTCAATCAAACTAATATCGGGCCATTTGATTAGTATCTTGATTTCTTTCGTTAAAAATTTACTGTAAAAAGCTAGATAATTGACACTGAGGTACATGACACCTTGATGGGGAATTCGCTTAATCCAATAGCTGCATGTATAGTAGTTGACTAACTTCTCATCAGTTGGAAGGTTGAATAACTTGATTAATTTATGTGACATGGTGCGAAATTCGAAACTTTCTGTTGGTAGCGTACCATTTTCGCATGCCTTTTCCTGGTGCTGACTAACATTTTGTGCAACCAAACTCTCTATTTTACATTTGACGAAGTTGGTTGCTTCATTTGGGTCATCGAAACAGGCGAGTGTTGGCTTAAGATGCTTGTCCAGCCAAGACCAATTGTTCAATATATCACCATGAGAAACTGAGGCCGCAACAGTATAACTGATTTCTGTGTTAGCCCTTTGATACAGTATCCTGTAAGGTGCAGGTCTAGACTCTAGCACTGAGTCAATAGTACCGATCAGTATAGATGACAAGCCTTTAGATCCATGGCCTTTCCTCCGTTGTAGGATAAAGTAGCCATCAGCTCGTTCGGTATCCCAAAGAGCGCTCGTGAGTAGAACTTCTTCGGGCTGGACCCAGACCATGTTGTATTCTAGTATCTAGCTTGGATTTTGATTATGGTTTTGATGGAGATACAGATAATCACTAAGAAATGACTGTCTCACTGATGTCAGATCATTTCAGTTTAACATCAAATATAGTTTGAATTTTGGAAGACAATAGATTGTTCCCTCGCCGCTCGCGGTCGTTTTTTTGCCCTCCCCACTGTAGAGCATAATTAATACAAAGTACTGTTATCACTACATTGGAATACAGGCTTGCACGAATGCCATTAGTCAGTGGTAGTTGAGCTAGGGGTTGATTGAGACTGATAAATCAGCAAGCATGAGAGAACTAGATTTTTGTTATTGTTGTAGCTGTCAACAATTCATTTATTATTAGGGCACAAACTACGAGCGGCTTAGAGTCCGAGTTTGAAGCGTACTTTCATGCGCTGGTTTCGGCCACCGTGGCCACCTCGCTAGATAACTCTCGCTCATCTTGGACAGGGGAAGCGCTGGCTACTGCGTCGAGCTTGATGCCCAGAGCTTTCAAAACCGATGCGGATTCGCACAATTCGCCAGGTTTAGACTTTTCCTGAATCAACTTTGTCATCTTAGCTAGAACCTGATCAGCCAATTTTGTTTCTTCATCTCCTGGCTCAACTGGCGCGGCTGATGATGATAGCCTTTTATACTGTACTTTGCGAAGCTCACCTCGCAGCGTATCAATCTCGTTGAGCTGTTGTTGTACTTCATCTGATTCTGGTCCTGTCGATAGCTCATTCTCTTGATTCTCGGATGGTTGATCAACGTCCATCTTGACCTCCTCGGTGGAGGATAGCATGCCTGTTGTATTATTCGATGAATCCGTAATAGCAACAGCTGGACTGCTCGCTGTTTCGACAGTACTAGCACGCTGAGCTTCCTCAAGTTTCTGCCTTATCGGTACAGCCTCTTTGTTGTGCTTACCGTCTGTGAGGAGGTCTAGTAGAGAGTCGACCATTTTCATCAGGTAATTTGTACCTCTGGCAAAATTCTGCAGACTTTCCGCGTACTCGAAGCAAGTCGGATTGCCGCCATAAATCTCTAGTAAAGCTTCAGAGTCTTCCTTGGTAATATTCGCAAAAGTTGAGTCCCTGATAGGCAGATGCGAACCAAAGGTGGTAGGTTCGACGAATTCGACGGGTGTTACACGCTCCTCATCATTAAGATCTGACGGTATGACATCTAAACCATCTTGAAGTTGACCGCATACTTGTTCTAAGTTGATTATCTTCTCATTAGATTCGTCGGGCTGTCTTGACGGACATATGATTTGCATTCTGACACTCCCATCGTCAGCCAACCTCAAGAAAGACATCTCTGGTTTCGGGACTGGTTGCTTCGTTGGCTCAGTGATCACCTCTACTAGTTTGTCTGAATCTTTGTGTGTTGTCTCTGTGTGTTGCGGTACCGGACCTTGAGTATTCTGTTGGATAATGGGCGGCGGTTTGTCGACAACAGTATCAGTAGAAGGTGTTGGCTCGGGTTGCAGCTGTTTATGCTCCTCGAGAAGGGGAGGGGGCTGTTCTTCGCTGAGAGGTTTGGATGACTCTGCATTCTGGTGCTCTAGCGTTGATGTAGGTTGTTGAACTATGTCGGGCTTCTCTGGTGGCTCTGCCTCGATTTTGTTCGCCTCGGTTGGCTGTTGCAAATTCTCATCGGATTTTCCTTCTAGCGCTTGAGCCTGTTGCGCGGCCAGTTGGGAAGGAGGTGTGGGTACAGGATGTTGAATCTGAGGCAAAGGAGGTGATGAACTCTGCGGCGTCCGGAAGGCTAGTTGATAAGGGATATGTTGGCTGTGGTGCGGTTCTGGGATTTCCACTGGTTCCAGCATGGGCGGGGGTATAGCTTTGATGGTCTGTTGCTCTTGTCGATGGTGGTGATGGTGGTGACTATGTTTTGATCCATGGTCGTGGTGGTGATGCTTGTGCTTGTGCTTCTTGTGTTTCTTGTGCTTTTTGTGCTTTTCATGTTTCTCGGGTTTCTCCGTTTTCTCTGTCCTGTCTTGCTTATCGATGTTTTTCAGGTTAATAATAAGAGGTGGCACCTTCATGTCTGGGAGTGCTGTCGGTATACTTGTCACGTGTAGAAGGGAATCAGGTCTGATAAGCGTGAGGGTTGTTGTATTACTGCAGACCGTTGTGTGAGGTGAAAGAAGACAAGGTTTGCGTGGAAATTCAGCTTTCTTGTTGGTTCTGGCCAATGGTCAAAAGCGCGGTAAAGAGGCACGCGGTAACAGATTTTCTCGTCCCTATTCTGCCAGCGCATTGTTGCAGTGACTGATCTTCACGTGCACGCCGGCTAAGGCAACGAACCGCGCGGGGCGCCCAGCAACGCACACCCGCTCGTTCATTCGTTGGTCGATTCGTGCAGCCAACAGGGACAAATTTCTTCGTACGATTGATCCAATCCATTTGGCCGAGCGGCAACCGGACGCGTACGATTGTAAAAACTGGTCTTTCCGAGACACCAAGTTTGGTAGCCTTGACGTATCAATCGAGTAAGTTCCCTACAAATTGGCCCGACATAAAAGTGCAACCTTACTGCTGCTCGTACCTGTCGGTGCGTTAAAGGCACGAATAAAGTCAAGTGGTAGGTGCCTTGACTGAGGTTGCCCAGACTAGATCGTGTTCAGCCTATGGTTTGCAATGTTTAACAGTAAGCGTGCCGATACGCGCAGAGTGCAATATGGCGCCGCTATTGTTGACTGCCTATCATCTCGTTCGTCACAGAGGCTTTAGTCACTTTGATTCGTGCTGCAAAGCAAAGATATAAAGGCGCGATAGGTTTGTCTAGAGCACAAAGAAATGTTCAGCCTGGCCCTAAGCGGGATAAGGATTCTATGCGTAGTTTGCAAAGCGCCTTAGTGCTCCGTACACAGCACGCGGACGGCATCCGCGCCGGACAAACAGAAAGCCGAGGAGATTTTTCCAGTGCAATGTTTGTGTCGCTCTACGAACTGGAATACGAGATCACTTGGTGCAGTGATTGCATTCTCACTAAAACACTCTAACTCCCACTGGCCGAAGAATACTTTTGTATCGGACTTAGTTTTGCCAGTGAAACCCGAGGAGCAAACACACAAATCGAGGAACTTTCCCCGCCCAAGCAATCTCCACACTATCGCTTGCCAAGCCTCGAGTTGTCCCGTGTTGTATCTGCAGCAATACCATTGACTCACAACCTCTTTGTGGACGGTGCCATCAATAAGCAAGCTAACTTTGAAATACACCAACCATTATAATGGGAAGGAAGAGCAAGAACAGTCGTACACCCCAACCGAATGCACCAGACCTGGCCTTCAATCAGCCACAACCACCTCGCAATCCATACTATCCAGATCCGAGCACAGCTGCCCTTCTATCTCCTCCACCGCCATACTCTCAACTCTCAGTGCCATTATCTACATCAACACCTGGCGCACATCAACATCATTATCTTCCAATGGCGCACGTCAATAACAATGCCAATAACATCAACTATCCGATGATAAACGAACATCGCCCCGGCCACGCTTCTGTCATCATCGAACGCTCAAACACTACCTACAACAGGCGCATTGACGGCCATGGACGTAAACGGTACCTGTCAGTCAGGTCATTCAACAACCAAACAATTCTCATTGCCATTTTAGCAATCGCGCTCTCATTGTGGTCATACGGACTTTACAAGTCTCGTCCGTGCATTGATACATTCACGGTGGTCAAGCCAAGCAAAGATTTGACTATCGACATCGGGATGGTCAGAGACATGCATCTTGACATGGCCTACATGAGCGGATTTCTACTACTGGTATGTTTTGCCAAGGCAGCAACAGGCTGGGAAGCAAAGAGTTATTCTTGCTATCTCTGCCTCGTCTCTCTGATCACACTGATAATTTCTGTCTTCGGTGGCTATCTCGCCTACTTGTCATTCTACAGCCCATGCGTTGTTAAGCCTGGCGAGGTTATATCTAACGCCGCCAAGAGTTTGTTCGGATCTTTTGTGGACAAGTTGCCTGGACCTGAGAAAGGATTATTCGGAGAATCAACAGTGCTTCAATTGGCTAGCCAGGATAGAGAAGGCGTGATGATATTCATATTTGATGTCATCAACTTCGCCTTTTACTGTGCAGTGTTCTTGACGTCAACTATGCTGTGTTAATTGAGCTCACCAATTTAACTAGCTTATTGTTTTGTTCAATCCAACAAAACAGTTCAAACTTCTCCAGACGCAGGACCAAGTAACCCCAAAAATCAACCAAGAACGAGTTCACTCAAAGATATCAGGTTGTCCAAGATTCGTAACAGTGATGCTTACAAGTGTAATTTATCGAGTAAAAATCAGTGATACTCCATTCTGATCTATACGCTTCGACCTCTTTCTCTAGTTGTGCCGCCATATATCACGGAATATCCTTAAGACCAGAGAATCACGCTTCAGAGGATCTCTGATCAGAGATTGAAGGCATTCTTAGCAAATCTCTAGACAACGAATGACTTAAAGGTATTCTAAGCTATATAGGACCTAGATTCATCACATTGTGAACCAGTGGCGACGAGATCAAGAGCAATGCACTGAGATCGTTGCTCAATCGAGTCGTTCCTCAGAACTGAAGGCCTAGTCGCAACTAAAGCGATTCGTAAGGGACCTCTCGTCAGGTTGATGATGCCTTAGCATCACCAAATCCAGCCGACCAGCGGACAAAGGCAGACACCATCGCTCGTCGTCGATGTACTTGTAGCTGCCCGCACCGCAGATGAGGATTTTCTGATTGACTGGATTGCAGTCGGAGTTCCTTAGGACCGAGCCATAGGAAGATATTGCCGATGACCGGCGTGAAAGCGAACAATTTGATGCTAAAGCCCTGGTCGACTTTGTTGCTCAGCTCTAGCACACTTCAAGCAACAACCTCTCGAGCTCGAGCATCGGCTCTTCGGCATTAGGGCTATTGATAATTGTCGGTGCGATTGCGGATTCTCTCTGATTGAATCTCTTCCGCAGAGACTTTCCAGAGTTAGAGTCTGGGAAAGAGTATTAATTACGACTTCGAGCGAGAAAAGGACAAATTCAGGATCTGAACATATAAGCTAATAAAATCTATATTCCTAGTGCAATTTTAAATTAAGTTTTAATTGGGATTTCTCTATGGAAATCGCATGATATTCCCTCGATGTGCTCCCGCACGCAATCTGTTTCACGCAGATGGAGTCTAGATTCTGATCAACCAAATCGTAGTGGCCAAAACAAAAAACACGTGTGCCAAGATTTTTGTAGTGCTCAAACCTGCACTCAGCTCAACATCTGTCCTTTCTAGTCAAAACTAACGAACATTGTCAATCCAATATATAATAACTAACATCATCAACCCGTATTGGCATCGCACATGATGAGTGCCAAATTGCCTGCCAAAGTTCTGGGAGCTGCACGTCAAGTCCTGTCTGAGAGGAACTTTACTGATAACCAGATCACAAAACTATTGCCTCGACTGCATGAACAACTGATACAGCAACCAAAACTGCTCGAGGAGATTATCGATTGCTGGAACGGATTGTTCGGGAACTTTCATATGTCAGACGAGGTGCAGAAGGTAAAAAATCCCCATTTCAAAACTATAAACTCGACCGCTGGACCTCCCAAGACATCACCCCTATATAATCACAAAATCGATATCACACACATATTGGCAGAAGTTGAGCCAGACTTACTACTGATGAGCCCGAAGAAATTGATTCAACGCCATGAGAAAGTCCTTGGACTCGGCATCCTCAATAATTTGTCCGATAACTGGACTATACTTTTCAACGCTCCCCGCGGTTTCTACATGCAAGACTGGACCGATCTTACAAAAAAGATTTATTATATCGATCAAAAAGTTTTGGATCTTCTATACGATAAGAAAGAGCAAAGGGAATTTAATACTCATCCATTGATTTTGAGTGCAGCAGTTACAGAATCAGATTTTGACCATATAAGAACACGATATTTGTTTGCTCTACGTTCAGGGTACCGAGAGCTCGGGTTCTTGCATCCGGTGCAAACAATCAGAACAAGACCGACGCTCAAAGATCTCATACTGTCTGATGATAGCTCGTATCTTCTAAAGTTTGCGCCATTCTGCTCCGATGAAGAGTTTAGCTGCTTCTCTAATCTCATCAAGGATAATGACCTTGACGAGGATGATGCCGTGATCTTTAGCGAGCTCGCTGAATTGAATTCACTCCGTTATGAGAATATGATGACCAAACTCGAACAGTACAAAACAGCCGACACAAGCCCCAAGAATGACATCCCCTACTAAATAAGCAATTTAGGCCTTTGAGTATTTATATTTCATCCTCCTTAAAGTTTAAAAACTGATGTAGCCGAACTGGGCTAACAGCAGGAGGGCGACAGTTGTTGAGATCATCAGTGATGAAAGATACGAGGACTTAACAGGTATCTGCAATAGCTTTGCTTCCATATCCAGGGTGCTAGTGTACATAAGTAGACTGTCCAGATCGTCGCGTTCAGAATCGGACGCAATCGTCAACGGTTTGCACATAGACTTCAACTCATGGCCGATGTTACGCAACTCTTTACATGCGTTCGTGAGTGCAAGCGCTTGTCGTAGATTGACAGCTATCAAACTCAGACATGATGCGGTACATAAGGTGAGAACAATTGAAGCCTTCCACGTAAAGTCCACGCCAGCGGGAGGATGTAGAAGGGCAATCAGGAACACTCCTGTCCGGCAGAACAAATTCATCATTAACAGCGATATCCCCACAGCTTGGTCTCCGTTGAGGTAGTCGATGAAACTCCTTGACTCTTCAACTCGCTCGAAAAACTCCTATTTGGTATTCAGAATTGATACTCAATTAGTGGTCGACAACCTGTTACTGTGTGATCAATTAAGTGAACCGACCAACAAGGAAACATCTATTGACTTACCTGTATTGGTATGCGTCTCTCCCGCAGTATAGTGCAGAGGTTTCTGATGTAGGAAATATTGAGCTGACAATGCACTGAGTATGTCGTTACAACGGCAGCACAAACAAGGTCGTTCCAGATCGAACAAGCTAGTCTGATAATTGTTAGTGCCATGTTGCCGGAAGTGGCTGGCCAGTCGTAATTACACATCCACGCATGTTTGTAGACACTTTCATACCAAAGGTAATGCATGAGTCGCAGTGAGAATGATGCACAAACCCATATCATGCAGAACACGAAGAAGTTCCTAAGTTGTTTCATAAGTTTTTGGTGCAGTATGAGCCAGCCAGCGTTTCGACTACTCTGAAGAAATACTCGCTCCATAAGCGTCTCCAGGCGCTCACTTTCGGGTTTCCGAGAGTAGTACAATACTGTTATGTAAGAGCCGATATGGAACAAGCTGGGTAGTAGGTGGAGAAACTTGGGAGACTCGCGTCCGTACAGGATCTCACTATGACACGCAGCGTACTCGAGGAAGTGACCCGTGAACATGATGCTGATGATGAAAGTTAGGTATAATATATTTGAGCATCTTATGGCCAATGGTGGCTCCACAGCCGAGAAGAAGAGGGGCCTCCATCCAAGTATTGAGATCAGCCGTAGGTAGGGATAGAGGATCCGTTTCTTGCAGCACAATAGAATTACCGCAACCGAGGCTTCATAGCTGATATGATTGGTCAGATCGACAAAGTTATGGTGAGCGCTTCCTATCATAGTTGAGCTCAGTGGAAACAATAAAAGCTTCGGCACTGACAAGTGATCATTGAACTAATGTCTGAGTTCAACTTTTTGTCCGTGAGTATTAGAGTTATTTGTGCGCATGATATTCAGCGAAGATGAATGTAAGCGGGACGAGATAAGATATCCGAAATTTGTCATATGAAGACAGGTGAAGACTAAATCGCGACTACTCGAACAGAGCACTAGTTTTGTGGCTCCACTTCGAGCCCCGAAAGGGATAGATAACATCAAGATCTTACGCGCTAGGTCGCTTGTCGAGCGAAGGCCAACTTTACCGCGGAGATGATCATAAGTTCAGAGAGCGAGCCTGTACTCTTGTGAGTACAAATGAGTTGCATTCATGGTAGCCAGGTGACTTGTCACAGATGGAGTCTCAGATAAGACACAAGCTGCATTCGAAAGTTCTAGGCACAACAAGTGATGCTATCGACAGACGGAGATCGACCTGCACCTGTGCGCCTGGTCGCAGTGCTGATCCGTTGTCGCCCATTCAAGATAGCCGCCCATCAGCGGCTCGCGCTGTTTGTGATGCTCTGCTTGAGCGGCCGCCTGCTGTTGTTGAAATAAATAAACGCACATGTCAAGTGAATTTACCCCGTCAATCTAGCAAAAGTTATCCATCGATCTCATCAGGAATCTTGTCATATTGATATTATTTATTGACAAGCATCATAATAATACAACTAAAGCCATAGGTTCACATACGTACAACATTGCACTCTCTAAATTTGTCATTGGCTAAAGAATCAAGATGACTGCCGCGATTGAGACTGCACTCGAGAATCTGGGTATTAGCGTACAATATTGTGATCACTGTTCCTTGCCACTGGAGTATTGCGAATACGTCAATTGTGTCCGGCTTGCATCCGAGGCAGGTGCGCCTGATGATGAGCAACACAAACGTCAGACCCGAGGCGGTAAGGCTCAGGGACCAAAGGCGAAAAAGCAGGCTGAGAAGCGGCTTGAGGTGTTTAGATCCAATAGGGGGAAGAAGAAGTTCGTGACTGTAATCGTAGGGATGGCAACTTTCGGGGTCGACTTGAAAGATGCTTCAAAGTTGTTTTCGAAGAAATTCGCGTGCAGCAGCAGTGTCACAGGTACCGATGAGATCGTGGTGCAGGGCGACGTCAAGTACGACATCATAGACTTCATAGCCGAGAAGTTCTCCGAGATCAACCCGGACCTTATTGTGGACGGTGGAGATCAGAAGCGTTGAAGTTAGCTAGAACAGACTCTCGAGCTACTTTTGTAGCCGTTACCCTGGTTGTTGTTGTTATTGCTGGTGCCTCTGTTGCCGTTGTTGCCACTCCTCTTGTCTACTTTTCAGCCTGGCATGCCGTATAGATTTGGATCAGATATGGATTTTTTCAGAAAACTCCCGAACCAGGCGTATGCGCGTCATTTATATTAATCAACTCTGTCACATTATCATTGTTACCATTGCAGCCACTGATGTTGCTGCGTGTACTCTGATTGGATCGACCGCTATTATTGAGAGCCGCAGAATGGTGATACCCGTTCTCGGCGAACTTGTCTTTGTCCTCGAGACAACCCAAGAGGGTACATTGGCGGATGAGCAAATAGCGTTGCCTATTCCTCCAATACTTGGCGATCACAGTCTTGCCCTCTTGAGTCATGTAGCAGAATACAATGGAGATCGCTATGCCCTGGACAACATCGATACAGATGAAGGCGTAGAACATGAATGTATCCACTGAGCAACTCCTACGCGTCGTCGATAAGATTGACATAGGCGATTAGTTGTTAGAAGTGACTCAAGTACAGGAAGAAGTATAGTGTTTGTGTGCGCGTAAGTTTGTTGAATGGCAAGATGAACATTGTTCTGGACGAGGCCAGTGGAGTGGTACTTACTCGGACTCGGGCCTGTAGGCCACAAAGAAATAGTGGCCGCCGTATAGGAAGAGCAATGTTCCAGCTGCCTTGAAGTAGGCACATGGACTCATATCGGGCCTCGTGGAACCGGGTCGATTGATTCGACAAAGAATGACTAGAGTGATCACAAAGAGAAATACATTCAGACCGACAAGTATGAGATTCGGCATGTCCGCTATGTCCTCGATACGCTCCGACTTGGACTCCTCGAACCAGCAAACCTTTTGTGTCTCGTAGAGCTGTTCAACCTGAGACTGGTCGCCTTGGAACCAGTAATAAGGCGCTTTGATGATTATGTTGAGCGGCGAGGGTTCGTTGATTGTGCGCGCTGTTACGTAGGCAAAGAAGATCAGGTTTGGGAATGCGTTCGTGAGGAAGAAGAGTATTTTGATAAACTTGACCGGCGGCTCGGCAGGCGCAAAATGGAGCGCCGAGCAGAGGTAGACGCCGCCCGTGAACATCCAAGCGTAGCCCATCAGTCGAACCTAGAGGTTGGATTTAGGGTTGATGTGAACAGATGTCGATATTGTCGCGCGTCGAATACGTGCGGCGTCGGGTGTCATCAAAATGGCAGCCATCAAGTTAGTCAATGAGAAACGGGATGCGTGTGAACGAATGAGGAGATCTTATTCGATTGTGCGTCAATTCGCAACGAGCGCCGGCCGAGGCGGATATGTGTCCATGTCTGGCCCGATCTACTTACGAGTCGACTGGTCATTTGGAGCAGCCAACAGAAGAAAGCCTTCCAAGCGGACTCGCTTCGCTTCTGTTTAGCGAGCGCTGTTGTTGCCGTCGTCGTCGTGGTAGTCGTCGTTGTCGCCGTAGTGGTCGTCTGGTTTAGTGGCTCAGTTGAGCCGCTGCGCTCATATCGGCGTCGCTGAATGATTGAGTCTCGGGCCATGGTGGGCGCCGTTGCTATCACCCGACGACTGGCATTGCCAGTCGAAGTATCAATATCAACATGGGCTAGCGTTCGCCCACGGCTGTCGTCCACCTCAGGCACGGCCGCCAGCGTCCGCTCGAGGCGCCGCTTCCGGCGTTTGTGCCGACTGCTGCGCGTGTCATTTCTGAAATGGCCCGTCACACTTGACGAAGACGACGAGGACGACGTATTCACTCGGCCGAGCGGACCGGACGCAACGAGCTGCTGACCCGCGCCAAAGATGTGCACAATCAAGGCGCGCTCTGGGCCGAGGCTGAGGCCCCTCGCGGATCTCTTGGGCGGCACTGGCGCCATCTCAAGCGGGGCGCCAGCCGCCTCCAGACTGGCTAGTGTGCGTATCGACTCCGGGCCAGTGCTGTTGGCGCTGGTGAGGGGCGAACCGGCGGCCGAGCTGGCGCCCTGGTTTGCGCTAGGCGGCGACAACGGCGACGTGGATGGCGAGGTTGTTTTGGAAGGGCCGCGATACTCGGCGAAGAAGCCGGCGGCCAGGAAGCCGCGCTGGAGCGCCTGGATGAGACTGTTGAGGAGTATGTAGAAGAGGAGGCTCTTCATGATACGGATGCGCTTATTGCCGCCCCGATTGGGGAACTTGCCGATGATGAGGAGGGCCGGGATGACAATCAGCGCCTCGCAGACGTACGCCACCGAGGCGTGAAACATGCGCGCCTTGTAGAGCTGCGCAGTGCGCCATTATGGATGCAATGGATGGATGGAAATTTGATTGCGGTAGGGAGTGGCGGCGGATATTACAAGCGGTGGTATTGCAGGCGTTAAAGAGTTAGGGCCCTGTGTTGTGAGCGCGTTGTGAGTCCATAAATCAAATCAACATGATGACAATTGACGGCCGAGCGCAGATATGCGGCGCGCGCCTGCTGACGCCTGGCGCTCATCAACTTACCCCCTCGGGACTGCAGTTGCTATAGTCGGACCACTCGTGGTCGTGGCGATTGATGAACCAGCTGGCGTTGGGGAAGCACTGCTTGGTGACGTAACCGCGACAGGCGGGCTCAAAGTCGAGCAGGTAGGCGACGCGCGGACACTCGCGCCAAGCCAGCTGGCCGGCGGGCGCGGCCGACCAGCAGCTGAGGCCGTCCCAGGTGCCCGGACACTCGCGCCGCTGGGGCTCGTCCACCAGCTCGGCCGTGTTCGGGTCTCGGGCGCGGCTCAGCTGGGCGGCGTTTTGTTTGCAACAAGCGACCGCCTCCTGGCAACAAATGCGCCACTTGACAAACTTGTCGCCGTCCTTGAAGGTGTCCGCCACGCGCTCGCTCTCGTTGGTCCACACGCGCGCGCCCGTCTCCACGTCCAGGAGGCGCACGACGCGCTCGCCCCGACTCCGGTCCAGTCGCAGCTTCCGCCTAAAGTACTCCACGGGCACTTGGCTAAGTGGCGCCGGCCGCAGCGCATCAACGTGGGCGTGTCGGGTCGTGGGGTTGGTTGTGGTGGTGGTGGTGGTTGAGGAGACAACAACGACAACAACGACAACAACAACAACAACAGCGGGCAAGATTGAGGGTTAGTAGATTGTAGCCGGCCAACAGTCAAGGTGACCGACGCATTGATTGTGGCCGGGCGCAGATCGCAGCACAAGGCGGCAGAGCACACGGTCGCACTAACAGGCGCCCGACACGCGCCCGCGCCCAGCCTGCGAGGGCACGCGAGCGCTCTATTAGCTAAGCGGCATATTGACTCTACGTGATCGCAACACGACCGCCGCTCATCACGTCCGCCGGCGTCCAGGCCCCAGCGCCGCGATAGCCACCGCCCCGCCCGCCGCGCACGCAAAAAACGCCGTCCCTCCAGACCGGAAGCCGCGCGCCGAGCTGGAGCCGCGGCGGCGGACGCAATAAGTCGCGTGAACAAATTGTTTGTCGAGCGCTCCGGTGCTTTGGCGCCGGCAAGGCCTTTGTGTGTTTCATGTTTCAAGCGGCGCCCTAAGCACCCGCTTTATGATTGCGATGAGCGCGACCGTCGTCATCGTCGTTGTCGTTGTCGTTGTCGTTGTCCTTGTCGTTGTCGTCAACAACAACAACAACAACAGCAATGACGAGCACGACAATATCACGCGCTAACTGACCGCTCGGCGAACAACGTCGCCGGCGACGTGAACAAACATTAGCACCGACATGGCGTTGTCGCGCCAGCGCCAGTCTGTTTCCTGTCGGCGCTCGCTCGAGTCGGCGGCCGCCCAGGCCGACGGCCGGCGAGATTCAGTGACAGCGGCGCCGCGGGGGCGGGGCCTGATTTTGCAATTGTGAGCGCCCGCCGTTGAGCGCGACGCAATCTGCGCGACTGCGGCCAGGTAGAGGCTGCGCTTCCGGCGGCACTCGGCGGCGCTGAGCGACGATGCCAGGTGACAACTGTCAGCCGCCCGCCTGGGATTCAGTCGTGGCGGCGCGCTCGATAAAGCGCCGGATGAATGAATTGAGGCGCGTCCATATTTGAATTTGCATTCTCACCGAGTGCTGCCGACGCCCTTGGCGCTGAAGTGGCGCTCGTCGACGCCGCCGAATCGTCGACTCGAAAGTTGGCACTTGAAAGCTGACTTGCACTCAAACTCACACACAAGCTTACACACACACACCCACACCCTAAAATGAACGCAGTGACTCGCGAGCTTGTCGAGCTCGGACGCGCGCGATAATGACGCGCGTGGGCGGCCCGATTAGGGCGCGCTGTTGCTCGCGCACGTCACGCGGCGCTCAGCAGGTGGCCGGGGTCAGTGGAGCGCCGGCGCCGTCAGTTTAGTGAAGTGCGCGACAATCGTGAGGTCGGCCGTCGTCGGCGAGCTGCTTATCTGCACCCGCTCAAATCTCACAAAGTCGCGCCTAGTCGAGTCGAGTCGAGTCGAGTCGAGTCGAGTCGAGAGTGCGGGCGCCGGGGTCGGAATTAATCTTGACGTTAATTCAAGATCTGCGTGCGTGCGTGCGTGCGTGTGTGCGTGCGTTCGTTTGCGGCGGCCCTGGGCTTTGAAGGGGCCGCCGGCGGTAGACGACGCGACCTTTGTGTTCCACTCGCCGCCAAGTCGTTGGGTTGAACAAACAAAACGCGTCCTCGCTAATCTCTCGCTTGCCTACGAAGAAGCCAATAAAGCGGCCTCTTCGTTTCCGTCGCCCGCGTTGCTATTTGAAGGCTCGGGCGGGCGCCAACATCCCGATCGGCCGACGTGGACATCTCGCCGCTCGCCGCTCGCTTATCGGCCGCTCAGCCCCGGCGCAGTCGGGCCCGCGCGCCGACTTGCCCTCGGCGGCCTTGAGCACGTCGGCGAGGCCATTTATTGGCGCCACCGCGCGCCCGCAAGTCCGCGAACGGGTTGAGTCTATTGTGTTTGCAGCGGCAACGAATTGACAGCGGCGGCGGCGGCGGCCATGACCACGACGACGCTCACAAAGACCAAGACGATGGGCCGAATTTGCACTGGCGCCTTCGCTATGACGCAATCGGATCGCATGCTCGGCCGCGTCGCGCAATGTCCCTGGCTGTTTTTTACAACTTTATGCGCGCGACTTTTACGACGACGACGACGACGACGACGAGAACAAAATCACTCATTCGCAGGCTCGCCGCCGCTACTGCAGATAAACAATCACGCGGCGCCTGTACATTGCGCAATTGCGCGCGAAATCGCGCCGCCCCCTCGTCGCAGTGGGCCCGGCGGCGCCTGCGCCCATGTAAATATGCGACACGCGGCCGGGGGCGGATGGAGTCGGAAGTGGGCGTGTGCGGGGGTGGTCTCTCGATGGCCGCGGCCGGGGCGACACGATACACTTTAGTGCAAACGACCGGTCGCCTCCACCTCTACACAGGGCGCAGTGAGCTGGCGCCGGCGCGGACTCAGTGCCGAGTGAGCGGCGGCGGCGCTGGCCCGAACAATCGGCCGATCATTTGAATGCCCGCGTGGCCTGTGTGTCGCTCGTCTCTGTTGTGCTTGGGCCTCGCTCGAGTCTGCAGATTCCGCCGCGACATTCAAGGTCGCAGTCCCGACGGGCCACCGCCGCCGCCGCCGCCGCCGCCCCGGCCACCAGCTGCCGCTCTCAGTGGGCGTCCGGACGGCCGGCCGACAACTCCGAGGCGCCGTCGGCTGTATACTCACTTGTAACAGTGTGCGCAAGTGTAGTGGCGATACTCCTCAAAGTCCAAGTACCAGTCCGCCTCTACGCGACACTTGAGCGCGCGCTCCTCGGCGCCCGATTGCGGCTGATCGTCCGCCGCCTCCGAATCGATGGCCCGTCCCATTCGGCCCGCCGTCGGCCACATTTCCTTGTGCAACACTAATTTGCGCCCTAGTCGCTTGTTGGCGTCGCGCCGCTGCTCGTCGTCCTTGTCATTGCTATGTTTTGCTGGCCGGAACTCGCGTGGTGCCGCCGCCGTGGCCGTGGCCGTGGTCGCGGTCGCCACATTAATCATCTGCGCCCACGACGAGTCGCCAATGTCAATGTCGACGCGACCACTCGGCGCTGGCGGATGCTCGCCGTCGACCTGGCGGCGCTCCCGTTGAGAGCCCGACGGATAGCCGCATTTCGCGCGCGCCCGCATGTGTGTGGGTCCGGCGGTGGTTGTCGGTCGGCGGAGGCGCCACAATATCCGGCCCGCAGCGAGCGTTTGTGTTTGTGGGAGTGGAGGAAAGTGTTAGAGTTGGGACTTTTGCCCGCGTGCGCGCGCGATCCAAAGGGTTACGATTGCGTTGCGCCCGTGCTGTGCCCCGCGCGCGCCGCTGATATGCACGCGCACAGGTACACTTCCGGCCGCGCGCGGCCTTCCATAATCCACAGCTGCGCGCACGTCCGGCCCGGGGCGCCAGGTAGATTGGCGTGCGGGCAACTCGATCTTGGCGGCGGCGCCGGGGGCGCCCAAATTGCTGGGCGGCGCCGGTCTGCAGGCGCGCGAACGCCGATCGAGCGCTGAGGGACACACCACACTCACAGGCGTTCACACAGAACAGAGCCGCGAGAGTCATAAAGCGGAACACAATGAGCTGGCGCGCGGATTGTCTGCGTGCCGTCGAAGAGCAGAAATTAATCGCCGAGCGTCGGTGGACACAAAGCGGCCGGGCGGTCATTATAAACACGAGCGCGCGTGCGTGCGCCCCGCCCTCGGCCTCTTGAGCCCTCGAGGACGAGTCGGTGGAGTCTGGGTCGAGTGCGAGTCGAGTCGAGTGTGTCCGGTGCGGTACAGTTGGGGCGCCGAGCCAGTGAACCGCAGCCGAAGCTCGTGTTAAACTATTTTTAACAAATGCAGTGCCGCCGCGCGCGCTGAGGCGGGTACACAAATAACAGGTCGCGCCGAGAATCGCGCCGAGCCGATAACATCCGTTGGCGAGTCTTTAAAACCGATTTGAGCGTCGCTCTCGGCGCCGAGGATGCAGCACGACAGCGCGCGATAATGGCGCCCAGACGGCGCGCTAATGAGTGGCTCGGCCGTGGCGGTGGCGCCGCTGGCAGCGGCCAGAGTTTCCACAAAACACTCGAGTGCAAGGTGCGCGCGCATAGCGACTCTCGCCGCTCGTCGGGCGAGGCGGCGGACGGGCGCCGGCGCGTGGGCGGCCCCGCGACGCAGCGCCGCTGATGCCAATCAGCGCCGGCTGATTCTTATCTCGTCACGAGCGACGAGGCGCGCGACCGCCGCTATGATGAATCCAATCAAGCAGGCGGCTCGACGGCGGCAGCGCTCAATAACGCCGCCTGAGGCCACCGGTCGCGCCGATCGATCACCGCCGCCGCGTGGGCGTCCATTTGTCGCGCGCGCTGACAGTTGGCCTCGGCCCGGCCAAGTGTCGTGATTGAGGCGCGAGGCGTGGCGAGCCGGCGCGAGGGTGAGCATAGCGCACTCGCCGGCGTGAGCATAGCGCGCGCCTCAGCTCGCGAGGATTAGTCAAATTGGGCTCGTCTGGGGCTCGAGGCTTTCAATCTAATTGAGTGGCCGCCCGATGGCGGCGCCCACTTCCGCTCGGCCGGCCGCGAACAATTGGCGCCCGCGCGGGTCAAGATTAGGCCTTTGTTCCGATGTTTATGTGTGTGCGTGTGTGTGCCTGTGTGTGAGTGCAGGTGCGCGCCACACTTGAGTGGGCTCGAATTACGGCCGCTCATTGGCGCTCGGCGGGGCTCATTGGCGCACGGCCTCGGCGCCCACCGCTCGCGTGGGCGCCACTGAGCGGCGGCCGACTGGTGGCAAATTTGCACTTGTGCGGATGCGGGCGGCGCGCGATCGCGTGGCCGACGCCAGTTGTCAGGCGGCGCCCGGCCGGGATCCTTGTCGCCCTCCGTTGGCGCCGCTGTTCGCCTCTCGACTGCGGCCTCGCGCACGCCCACACACAGCTCAGGCGCCGCCAGACTCACTTAGGCGAGTCTGGCGGCCACACGTGCGCCCATCAGAATGAGTAGCGGCCGCCCCTCGGACAGGTACACGCTCGCGCCGCGTGTACAGGTGCGCGCGACTCGCTGGAGGCCAGCGCCGAGAGCACTCGAGAGCGCTGGCCAGCGCGAGCGAAAACAAAAAGTGCAAACTCGGTCACGCGCTTGTTTCTTGACGTCGGCCACGCGCTCGGGCGCGCGCACTTCCGCCGCCAAGGTCGCGCCCTACCAGAGTCGGGCCGGCCGGACGTGCGTTTGTGGGCGCGCCCGCTCGCCCGGGCGCTGGCAATTGATTTATTTGCTTGCGGTGCGTGGGCGCCAGCGTCCGGCGCGGCCACTCCGTCGGCGCGCTAAATAATCTCGTCGGCGGCCTCACTGCGTTGGCCGTCGTCGCGGCCGCGAGACGAAGGGCAAGGCCTTCGCGAGCGGCCCGCCGAGCGAGCGAGTTTATTATAAAAAAGCTCACCTGCCAGGCGGGCGGCCGCGCCATCGGCGGCGGCGACCTTTACGCTCCAGTGGCGCGCCGACGACCGCGTTCGCGGCCGTGGCGACGCCCGCGGCTCGATAAATGGCTCGTTCGGGCGTCTCGAGAGGCTGGCGCCTGCGCCCATCGATCATCTTCGGGCCGTCCGCCTCGGCGGCCGCCTGTGTCCGGGGTCTAATTATGTCCGTGGCGCCCAGGTAGCCATGGGCGGCCGCAGTGCAGGCGCTGACCTCGCGCGCGCGCCGGAACAAGCGCCCGGCCGCGCCTCAACCCCTTCATCTCGGCGCCACGATGACGGCGACGCAGACGCCGCTCGGGCGCGGCAAATTATTGGGACATAAAATTGATAAATGCGTCGCGGGCGTGGACCGACTGGTGGGGGACTCAATTAACGCGCGCGATCAATCGACTTGTCGACGCTCGAGGCCGTCGGCGAGCGGCGCTGCCATCAGGCCGGCGGACGGACACAAACTGACTCCGCGCCGACGCCAACCGATGGCGGAATTGAAATGAAAATGACTTGGCTGGCGCGCCAGCGAGCGTGCGCCCGGCAACAACAATATCAATTGGAGTTTAAATTATACTTGGAGACGACGACGACGACGATCACCACGACGAGTACGCAGACGGCGACGCGGAGTACCCGCAGCAGCACAAGTGCGACGCCAAGAATGATGATGATGACGTGCGAGCAGCTGGCCCAAATTCCTAGGAGACCGCGACGACGCGCCGTTCTCGTGCATCGACCTCGAATTATTTGCCTCTCAAGCGGTCACGAGCGACCCCAGACTTTGATCCGGCCGCCCCCAGCCCTCCGCCCGCCCGCCCGCTTGCCCGCACTCGCCAGCCAGCCGCCGGAAGATCGGCCGCTCGTTGACGTCGCTTGCGTGGGCGTGCGCTGGCAAGACGCTTCAGGCGGGCGGGCTACACTGGAGCGGCCGCCACTCGAAATCGCGTCGCTTGATCGGAAGCTGACGAACAATTCAAATTCTCGAGAAAAAGCCCGCCTCGTTCGCGCGGTAGTTGGGTCGTCGTTTGGGTTGCAGTCGTTGCTGAGCCTCCTCCCACGTCCACCTTTGTGGGGCCGCCTTCAAGACACAACGGCTGGCTAATGAAATTTGAGGCGCCCCGCACACCTGGCCCGTTGTCGCAGTGGCGGCCCGCGCAGCTGGAGAGCGGCGCCAGAGCGACATGCTCGCATGAGTGAGCGGCCGACAAGTGTGAGCCGCGAGATGGGATTCCATTCCATATTTGCCCGCATGGCAAGTCATTAGTTGCCAGTATAAAGTTGCCTAATGTTCCACGCTCCACTCGACTCGTCAATGCGGCGCCACTCGCACATCGTTCCCGCTTCCTCGCTGCGACTTCCCACTTCCACTTCCGGTTTGGCTAGACTCGCCGCGTTCCGCTCGAGAGGGCGCGGACGGCAAATCTTTGGCCCATTCGCACTCGCGCCGATCGTTGGCTGGCCCCCGACGGGCCCTCACCGAGGCGCCGCAACTAGCGACTTGTTATCGGCGCATATGAAAGCGCCACTCTCGAATTTCTCGATCGGCGCCGCTGCGTTCAAGCTGTGCACGACGAATAGGCCGCCATATGCAAATCGTTGCGCACCTGCGCATCGGCAGGGCCACAGACTCACCTTGAGCGAGGTCGCGGGGCTGATTTCACTTGTTGTGGGCGTCGCTATGCTCAGCCTGGCGAGCGCAACGGCGCCCACGAGAAACTCGAGCGCCAAGAGTCGCAATCTCGGCGCTCGTCTTGTCGACTTGAGGCTGGTGTCTGTGGTGCTGTGCACCAGCTGCTCGCGGGCCTTTGCTTCTTTGTCTTCGTGCGGAGTTGAGGGACAGTGGCCGCCGGCGGCCACCCGGCCGCCCACGATCTCAGTTTGCATCTTGGGCACAACTTCAGCTCATTAGCGGCGGTGTTTCGAGGAGCGCGTCTGCTTTGACATTTGCGTGCCCGCGGGCGCCGGCCGAATGGCAACAACTGCCAAAACACTCCCACTCGCGAGGACTTTATCTCTTGCTTGTCGTCGTCGTCGTCGGCGCCGCCGCCGCCGTCGCCAGTCGCAAGTGCTCGCCTTCGCCCACGGATGCGCTCTCACTCTGAACGACGGCCGGCGCGTGGGTGGCGTGGGCGTCGCGGTCGTAGTCGTGGCTCGCGAGCGAAGAGGCGAAGAAGTGCGCACACGTTGTGGGCAGCCGCGAGCTGCAAAGGGGCGCACTCGCGACTCGGCGCGGCCTCATAAAACTCGCCCGGCCGACGCCAGTGCGCGCAATCAACGGCTCTCTTCGTCGTCGTCGTCGTCGTCGTCGTCGTCGTCGTCGTCGTCGTCGTCTTTGTAGCAAGCTCTAGGTGCTGATCTGAGGGCCGCTGGAGGCGCGCTTGCAACAACGGCAGCGACATCTCTCGAGTGCCTTCGAGGGCTCGCTGGCGCAAATCTCTCGCTCGCTCGCTCGCTCGCTCTGCCTCGGGCCAGCTCCAGTCAGTCGACTGGAGTCGCCTGCGCGGACTTCACAGACGACCGACTGGGCGTTGCGCAATGTACGCCTGCGCCTCGCCTGGGGCGACGGCGGTGGGCGGGCGCGCGCGCCCACCAGCCGGCGTACATGCGCGCCGTCCATTCAACAAGAGACTGCGCAGACGGCGCCCGCAATCGAGCGCAGCGCCATAATCACGGCCGCGCCCGCCAGGTGACCGACACGCGCGGCGCTGAATTATGGCGACAACAAGTGAATCCGACACTTCCGAGGCGCCTAAATCATGCCCGGCGCCGATTAGCACGCGCCCGTTGCAAAGTTCAGGCGCGCGCCGCGCCGCTGTCTGGCCGTCGCTCGGACGGGCTGCAGCGCGCGCGCCTCTACTCGGGCGCACTTACACGTCCATATTTCACATTCAGATTGATCGCCGACTCGCGGGCGCTAATGAGAGCCGTCGACGCTCGGCGGCGACTCGCTTGCTTGCCGACAAGCGCCCGGCGGCTTGACGTCAGAGCGCACGGGCGCGGCCAAGCCTTAAGTGAGTTGTCTCGCTGGCGTAGAGGCGCGCGAACGATCGCGCCCTCAGAGTCGGTTTGGCAAACAAAACAAATCGCTCCACGAGTACGAGCCGATCAGGCAGACTCGACTCGCGGCCCGCTTGTTACACACAAACATACGCACACACGCACACGCCCGACTAGTCCGTGTGTCAGTGTGTCCCAGCGGAGTTCAAATCGGCGCCCGCAGGGCGCCAACAAAGACGGATGATTGCGCAACGAGCCGCTCGATGGGGGCCGCCCGGATGGCCTCTTTCAATTTGCCTGCTCGTCGCCGTGGTCGTCGTCGTCGTCGTCGTCGTCGTCGTCGTCGTCGTCGTGGAGAAGTCTCGGCGCCTCGGGCGCCCTGTCGATAGCGAGCGAAATGCAGATCAACTCGGCGTCGCTCTCGTCTCCCTTTGCCCGATTGATTCGGTGCGATTCGTTGCCAATGAGCTGGCGGCGCTCGTTTAATTTGGTCTCGGGCACGCAGATCGATACATCTCACATGCACAGAACTCGCCGCTGAAGTCTCTGCGGCCGGCGCGGGGATGTTGCTCGCGGGGAGCCGACGGACGCGCGGACGCCGAGTAATCCGCCACAACGCCGACCAATTGATATATGTAAATGAAGCGCTCATACGCTTCTGATCTGGCGCCGCGGGTCCTTGCGGGCGCTAGGTCGCGCGACTAGCGCGCGCAGCTAGACGCGCGAATCCTACGCACGCAGAGGCGCGCGGCGCCACTCAGATGCGGCCGCTCTCGTCGTCGGTCGGCGCCGACTGTCGCCGTTGACGCGCCCGACGCGACGGACAAAAGTGACGCGCGTCGAGATTGCGCGCCCGGGCGCAAATCAAAGTCCACTTGCGTGAGCGTGCGCCCGGCCGCCGGTCGTCCAGCGACAAATAGCGACCCGCTGGGCTCCATAAACAAATGGGCGCCGATGGTCGGCCGCCAGCGGGCGCAATCTCGCGCTTATCTGGCCGCTCGATCGGACAATTCGCGCCGCCGCCGCCGACTTTAATGGGCGAGACCGCCGCTGTGGCGGCCACCGGCGTTACGTAAGCGCGCCGACTCGCGTTGGGGCCGCTTTTAAGCGGTCGCGAGCGCGTCGCAGGCGCCCAGCAAGATTTCTATCTCGTGCTTAGTGTGCCGAAAATATTCGGCCTCCGCGAGTGCTCTTCGTCTTCGTCTTCTCCATCGTCGTCGTCGTCGTCGTCGTCGTGGTCGTCGCGCTCGTCTTGTGCGCCAGCCCACTGGCCACTTGCGGAAACGCGTCGGGCGCCCATATTGACCAAGTCGAATTGAGTTGTCGCAAAGGTTCAGTGCGCACCTGTCGGGCGGCTAATTGTGCTCGCGTCTGCGGTGCCGCCGCCGCCGCTGCCGTCGCTGCCGCCGCCACCTCGCGACCTTTTATTAAGCCCATGAGACGCAAATCAGGCGCGACCCAGAGAGATCCGCCACAGTGTGCAGCCAGCGACGGGCGAGCGGGGGGCCGCCTTGCGAAAACCAAATCCAATAACGCGCGCGCTCGCCGCCCCAGTCAAGTTCGCGTGAAGTGTAGACTGGGCTCTCTCACGTCCGCAATGAAGTCAAGACTAATAATAATAATGGGCCGCGGGCGTCGTCGTCGCCGCCGTGCAGTCCAATTGTTCCACTGGAGCGGACGACTGCTCATTTGGGCGGCGCCAAACGTTTTGGTCGCTCGCTCGCTCGCTTCCGTTTGGCCCACTGACCGACTCGGCGGCGCCAGTCCGAGCGCCAGGCTTGCTGTTGGTCAAGCCGCCGAGTCGCTCGCCACTTGGCTGCCGCGGACAACATCTGTTCATTTAACGCTTGACAACGTGCAAACTGCGCCCGCCAGCCGACGCACGTGGCGAGCGAGTCCAATTTGGGGCCCTGGACTGGAGCGCGCCGGCCCATTGGCGGCCGCCCAGCTCAGACCCAAACACACACAATGCGCCCGCTCGGTGTCGATGATGGACGAGCGGCCAGTGGGTTCGGCGGCGACTCCCATCTACTCAATCGAGTGGACGCGCATTGTGGGCCCGGCCGGCCAGCGCTTTGTCTCGCGCGCCCGTCCACTCGCACACAAGACCTGCGTCCAGGCTCGTGAATTTGCATACAAACGACCTGCCCGACCTGCCATTGTTTCCGGCACCCCACCGGCCAGAAGATTGCCGGCCCAGCGGCGCATCGTTCCGCCGACAACGCGCAAAGATCACCGCCCGAGGTCGATGCCACCCCATCCAAATGTCGCCCAATTGCGAGCCGCGCCCCCGCAACGTGCGACAACTCAATCACGCGCCCACCACCGCCATCTAGCGCGCCTCGGCCGAGCCTAGCGACGTGCGATCCTGATCCTGGCCCGCAGATGGCGCCGCGGTCCGCGATCTCTTCCGGTGGCCCCGTCCAGACCGGCGGGCCGGCGACTGCGCAGAGGCTCGAGTCGATGTGGGCGCGCTCGCAAATCTGCTCGGCGCCGCCGGTGTCGCCGCCGGTGTCGCCGCAAAACGAGCTCGCCACTTGGGCGAGCCGCAAATGACATTCCCGACCGGAGCCGCCGAGAGCTCGGCTTAAGGTGGCCAGCAGCACACAAGCGCCACCAGTGGGATGCCGTCGGGCGACATTGCGCTCAAGAACAGCTCACAAATAGTTGTCGCGCGCCAGTTCATCCGCGAACTGCTCAAGAGAACACAAACCACAGAGACTACAGACCACAACAGGCAGTACCAAGAGTACCCGCATCAGACCATCTGGTTTTGCTCAATCAACGGAGGTGGTAGGGCGGTCTGTCTTTTCTTGGCCTCAACAGATACGGGCCCTACGCATTCTGAGCGGGCCCGTGCGTCGACCACGCGACCGGAAGTGGGGCCGCGAGACCGGTCCGCTCTTCCGGTCGAGGCGCGGCAGGGCCGGCGGTGATTCATTTTTCCCGTGGTCGCATGAATTGCTCGCCCAGAGTCGGCCTGCTCGCTTTGTTTCCCTCGAGCCATTCATCTTGGTGGCACGGGGGCGTGTGCGCGGCCCTTTGTTGGGGCCGCCTCGAAGAGGCCGACTCGGCTGCGTGGCGCGCGCCCGCCCCCGACGCCAGCTAATCAGCGGCGCGAGTCGTGAGCCAATTTTGGGTCGTGGTGGCGGTCGTTGTTGGTGTTGTTGGCGTGGGCGCCGTTAGGCCGAATCGATTAATACACTTGCTCGTGTTTCATTCATCGCGCGCACGTCTCGCGCGGCTCATATTCGGGCGGCGCCGAGCGCGCCAACTCGGCGCCGGAGAGCCGAAAACAATGGACCCAGAGATTGGCGCCGACGTCGGCGCGGCTCATTAAGTTCGCCGAGCGCAGGCGCCGAAAGCTCGCCGGAAGTGGCGCGCGCCCACTGGGCTAACTAACAAGCGTTCGCGTCGGAATTGTTGCCGACGTTTGCAGGCGCCGCTCGAGTTGGTTACAATTGCGGGCGCGATTGCGGACGCGATTGCCACCGCCCCTAGGCCATTGCAGCCGCCGGGTGGCGGCGCTCTGGCGCCTTATCGAGCCAATCGGCTCGGACGGGCGCGTGTGCGATGTTAAAATATCATCAAGTCGCTGGCGGTTCGTTCGTCGAGGGCGCCCCTTTGCGTCGAGGGCACACGCCCCTAGCCCGCTTCAGATTCAATTAAACGTTGGGCGGTCATTAGGGGCGCGCGCTGCCAGGCGAGGGAGTGCGCGTTCGTTCGGGCGCGACTTCTTCGGTTGCATTATGGCTTCGGACTCTCGAGAAGTCAGCGCCCGGTCGGTGCTGATAACAGAGTCCAGAGTTCGGTCTGGCCGAGCCACTGGCATGCGGGCGGGTGGCCGTGGCCGCAGAAGAGAAGGAGGACGACTGCGATCACGGCGACGAATTGATGCAGACACGCGCCGTCGGCTAAATTGAATTCTAGATCGCGCGACCTAGCGACCGAGAATTCAATTGCGCTCGCAAAGCGGACGCGCCTTTTTCCTCTCGCAAAGTGGGCGCTCTCAATCATTTGCAAGCGCGTGCCAGCCAGTGAGCAGCTGGCGCGGCTCGTTATCTGGCGAGCCGAGGCCAAGAAAGCGCGCAATCTCTGATCTCTTCATCATCATCCCCATAGAAGTCGTCGTCGTCGTCGTCGTCGTCGGCGTTCTCCTTGCGCGAGTTTTGCATTGGGCGCGCCTAAGCTCACGCGATCATTAATTTGATCTGCTGCCCGAGCCAGTGACGCAATGAGTGAATGGGCCGACTGAGGTCGCGACTTTGAATGCAGATGTCAATTGGAATGCGAATGCGAATGCGAAAATAGGCACACCAATGAGTGCGGCCAGCATTTGACTTGACCCTCGAGTGCGAGATTTGCGTCCGTCGCCGATTGATGGAAACAAGCGATCAGCGAGACGACGCCGACCGTCGAGGCGCCACTTTTTGCTCGGCTCCTCGCCGCGGGCGTCCAGGTGCACGAGCACACCCGTGCGCCCAAGTGGGTCCCAAATTTGCATCTTTGCGCTCGAGTGAGCGTCGTCGTGATCTTTGCTCGCCCGTTTGGGCGCACAGTGGGCGGAACAAATCTAGCGTCTCGATGTGGTCGCTGCCGAGACGCGCGCTTCCGGTGGTCACAAGTGTCGCCCGCAGGTCGTGCGCGAGTTAAATGGCTCGAGCGGGTTGACGGGCGGCTTTCTTTATTTGGCTCTTAGAGTGAGCTGGCTAGCGCTGCCATGCGCTCAATACGACCCATTGAGTGGGGCGAAAAATAAATTTTTCGACTTGATTTCAGCGCTACGCGTCTCACTCTCTTGGGCGTCTCGTAAATATTCTGCACGCGTCCGCAACTGTGTGTGTGTGTGTTCGTGTTTGAGTGCGTGGGTGGCCAGACCCAGGCGAGCCGCTCGTTAGCTTGACGATTGCAATATCAACTCGCCAGCTGGCGGCGCCCGAGTTCACTTGGTTTGCGACCGATTGTGTGAAGGCGATCTCGACGACGACGAGCGCCTCCACTGGGCCGATTTTCCATTTTCGCTTCCATTCTTTTTCTCGCCGCCCGGCCGCCGCTCGCTTGTCTGTGTCTTGCATCAGCGGACACAAAGCAATAAGGCGAGGCCGAGATTGCGCCCGCCGGCCGCTCGATCACATCCAACGAGCTCATCCAACGGCCAACTGGAGCGCGACGGCCGCGCGTCCGCTCGCTCGCTGGCGGGCGGCAAGAGAGCAAGCGAGATAGCGAGTTCACAGAGCGAGTTCAAGTGCCCGCCGGCCGGCCCCAGATAATCGATTGGCGCCCGCTGGTCGCCCGACTGCGGCCCGGCCGCGCGCACTCGCACACAGGAAGTCGCGCAAGCGCGCGACGAATTATGAATGATTCGGCTTCCGGTGGGCGGCGGGCCCGAGATTCGGAGGCGCGCTCGAGAGGCGCAAGGATGATAATGTTTTGGGCGCGCGACGTCGGCGTCGAGTCAGCGATTCTCGCGCCGCCGACCGTCGACGAGTGAGTTATGAATATTTTGCGCCCGACGCGTGGCGGTTATTTTTCACAGCCCCGAGCGGCGTCTCGAGCAGTGGAGCTGTGCACTCGGCGGCTGCGGTGGGCGCCGCCGAGCCGCCGAGTGGCCCGCAGAGCCGAGATAAGAATCTACTTTGTATGCATACAAATAGATTGAGTCATTAGTCAGCCGCCCGCTTTCGCACGCCTGTCGGCCGCTTGTCGAGAGCGCCCGCTCGTCCGTCCGTCCGGCCGCCCGACTCGAGACACGGACTCAAAGTCAAGTGGCGCCCGCTCGGGTGGCCTGTGGGGCGCCTCTGGGGCGCCTCTGGGGCGGCGCAAATGTGACAATGTGCGCCCGCGAGCGGCCTTTGCGCGAAACAATTCCGCGTCGAGCAGCACTGGAACTGGGCAAAGGCCGACGACGACTAATTGCGCGACGCCGATCGTTCGGCGCTGGTGCGCTCGCATTTGCATCCCGGCGGCGCTTAATTGTGGGCCCAGATGTCGCGCTCGAATGGTCGCTCTTTCTCTCCTCTCGAGAGCGCATCTCGGCCGCCGCCTCCTTTAAGTCGCACTTGATTGCGATCGGGCGTCCGATCGGCGCGCCCCGGACACACAAATGAAAACAAACACAAATTAGTGGGTGAGCGCGCAATTGGCGATCTCGTTGTTCTCCTGCGTCGGCCGGTGAGGGCGCGCGTCGGGCGCCTCGCAACACGATCACCACCACCACAAGCGCCACCGAGACGATCATCATTATCAAGCGCACAGCGAGCGATGCCGCTCGAGTGCCATTATTTCAATTGCTTGCAGGGCGACCCAGCGGCCAAGCGCACGCGCCTCCCGGATTACACGCACGGGACGTGCCGGCTCGACTCAAGTCATTAGCCGGCGACTGTGTTGTGTTGCGCAATACGTCGCCGGCGCGCCACACTGGCGAGTGCAGATTATTTTCGCCACCGAGCCGCCGCTCGGGCCTCTGTTCTCGAGAGCGCGCCAGCTCCCATTGTGGGCGCAACTGGACACTGGCCGCGGGGGAGGAGATTTATTGCCGAACGTCGATGCCAAATGTTGTCGCTGGCGCACGAGTGTGCGCCTCGAGCGCGCGGCTGCCAAGAGTGGCGCGCACATAGGGGCGTTCGCTAGAGGCGCGCGCAGCGCTGGTGGAGCGGCCACTCGAGGCGCCCGAGATTGAAAAGTTGTCTCGAGTGGGTCGAGCGGCGAATTGATCGCGCCCGCCCGAGCTGACAAACAGCTCGACGCGCGGGTCTGTTTTGATTAGCTGCCGTGCTCGTTCGGCGCCGCCAGCGCCAATTTGTGGAAAAAGTGGAAATTTTTTGATTGAGTTTCTCACCCGTCTCGCGACTTCACTCTCTATCTCCAACTCTCTGTCTCTCTCTCTCTCTCTCTCTGACTCCAACTCGTCGCCCGCCCACGCCCAACGACCCGCAGATCAAAAGTCGGCCGAAATGCTGGCGCAGCATTCACGCCACCGGAAGCTCGCGCCAGCTCTCCTGGCGCCGCTAATCCTCGCGCTGGCAGTGAGTTGCTGGCCGGCGCTAGCGAGCGGCTCCACGTCGGCGGTCGGCCGTCACAAATCATCCGCCAGTGAGGAGCTTCATCGAGTCCAAGTCTCGCGGACGCCAACGACGCTCCAGTTGCGCAAACGAAGCCACCAACAGTCCGGCTGTGATCTATTGTTGGCCGCCCCCGAGAACGCGGCCAACGCGGGCGCCCGAGATGACTCCAAGCTCGCCGACCTCTGCCAATGTCGCGATTCATTAGCGCCCGACGCCGAGACGAGCGAGCCGAGCAGCCTGGAGGCGCCCACAGAGCCGACCATCAATCAGCTCGACTGTCGCCACGCCGACGCCGGCCAGATATTGCGCCACTTCCGGGCGGCGGTGGCGCAACTCGGGCGCGTGAAGCCGCTGCCGCGCCTCGATTATCTGAGTCTCGTGACGAATGTGACCGACGACGAGGACAAATTCGAGCGGCGCCAACTCGGCGCTCACCTGCTCCACGTGGACCAGGTGAGTGTGACGCTGGCGGGCAATCTCGAATCGCGGGCCTTGGAGCGCTCGCTCGGCCAACTGCTGGCCGAACTCCCACTCGACGTCGGCCGGCTGCAGTCGTTGACAGTGTCGCTCGAACCGGCCCGCCCTTCCAAGACGCAGTCCATCCCGGAATCGGGCTGGCTCGGCCTCGAGTCGGCGCTCGCGAAACTCAGTGCCTTGAACAGACTGGAGATAAACGGCGGCGGGGGCGACGGCGGAACTCGTCTCGCACTCGGACCGCACAGCTTTGCGCCGGTGGCGCAGCTCAGATGGCTCGCCCTCGAGGCGCACACAACGCTCCGCCTTGAGGGCCGCCTTCTCGAGCCGCTGGCGCACTTGGAGCACCTGAGTCTGGCGGCCAACAAGCTGGGGCGCGTGCCTCTGGCCGAGCTCTTTGGCGCTAACTCCAGCGCCGCCACCACCGAGACCGCCGCCCACGCACACCTGAGCTCGCTCAATCTGGCCCACAATCGACTCCGCTCGTTGGGCGCCGATTTGCTGCAGAGCCGACCAGCGTGGCGACCGCCGTCCGCCTCGGTTTGCCGCGCTCGGCCGCTCGACCTAGCCACAATCGGCTGGCCGGCCTGGCGCTCGCCGAGACGCGCGCCCTTCTGCGCGCCGCGCCCCAGCTGGCGCAACTCTACCTCCAGCACAACAAAATCCACCATCTCAACCTGGCCGCGCTGCTTGTGGGCCCACTTCCGGTGAGCTGGCCCGCTCCTTTGGAGGCGAGCCGGCCGGGCAACCATTTGGAAAGCGACGCAGCGAACGGCACCAGCGCCGGTGGCAAATCCTCGATGGCCTTGAGCGAGAGCTCGCGACTCGAGCTGCTCGACCTGAGTCACAACCGACTAGCCAGTCTCACTGCCTTCCAGTACAGCGCCAGCCTCGTGCCCAAAATGGCCACTCGCCCGACTCTCAGACTCAAATATCTCAATTTGGCCCACAATCAACTCCGCCACCCGATGACCCTAATCAGCCGGAAGTTGGTCAACAGGCTCGTGTTCAGCGAAACCTTCGCCGAGCCCGAGTTCGGCACTCAGCCGCCCACTTCCGGCCGCGGCCGCGCTCTCGGCTGGCCGCACCTGCAGCACTTCGAGCTGGCCGCCGACCTGAGCACGCCCGCCGTCACGCCCATTTGCATTTGTGATCTGCTTGGCGGGGGCGCCGCTTCCTCGCTGGCGCCGCCGCCGCCGCCGGAAGTGGGCGAGGAGTTGAATGAGCTGAATTTCGAGTGGAACGCGCTCGAGCTGCTGGACAGGCGCCTGTTGGGCTCGAGCTCGTGCGCGCGGCTGGAGAGTGTGAGTCTGAGTGGCAATCGCATCCGCCACATCGACGAGACGGCCCTGGAGACGCTGGTTAATGTGAGACACCTGCGAGTGGCGCGCAACCGACTCGCCAGTCTCAATGGCAGTCAATTGTTTCGCCGCCAAGCGAGACTCGCCCACCTCGACCTGAGCCACAACAAACTGCTCCACCTGAGTGGCGCACTCTTCCGGCCGCTCGTGCAACTCGAGGAGCTCTACCTGAACGACAATCAGCTGGGCGACGAGCTGCTGCTGGGCGACGGCGACGGCCATCTGTTCGCCACAAATCAGCGCCTCCACACGCTCGACCTGTCGAACAACCGACTGACGCGCGTCGCCGCGAGCCAACTCTTCACCGGCCTCGCCAACCTGCGCTCGCTCCTCCTCCACGGCAACCAAATCAAGCAGCTCTTAGTCACGGGCGGCGGCGCGGGCGGCGCCATCAACGCGCACGCGAACGCTCAGCTCAGTCGCCAGCTCGCCGGAATTATCAGACACAGCCATCACCGCGACGGCGCCTCGAGGCGAGTCGGCGAGCCGCAGCGAAACTCGAATCGGAAGCAGGCGGGCGACAAGAGTGCGCGCCAGAGGCAGGGGTCGGCGCGGCGCCTGCGGAGAAGTGACGAAGGGGAGCCGGTGTTTGGCGGCGGGGCCCTCGCGCTCAGCTTTAATCAGCTGGTGTCCTTCGAGTCCAGGTGGTTCAGGGGCGCCCAGGCAGAGGCTTGCGACGGTTCGCAGAACAGCACCAACTTTGTGCGCAACATCGAGCTCCTGCTGCTCGACCACAACAAACTTCGCGAACTCGGCCCGGCCTCGTTCGGGCGCTGTTTCGCCGCCCTCCAGGTGCTCGATCTGCACGCCAACCAGCTCGGCTCCATCAGTCCGAACGCCCTCCAGCACTTGCCCCACCTGCAGGTGCTCAACTTGTCCGCCAACTCGCTGGTGACACTGAGCCCGCGCACAATCCCGCCCACACTGACACACTTCGACCTCAGCCACAATCGACTCGCCGACGACTACAAGCCGCTCGAGTGGTTCGCGCTGGACCCGCACACGCCCGATGACAGTCGCCTAGAGCACTTCGCTTTAGTCGGCAATGCAAACCTCAGAGTGGACGAACTTCTGCGATTCCTCGCCCACTTTCAGTCCTCGCTCGCCCAACTCCATCTCAGCCACCTCGAGGCAATCAAAGCGGGGCCCAACCAGGCCAATCTGGACTTCCGGTTGCAATTAACCGAGTTGACCTTGCGTAACATCGCGCACATGGATGCGAAACTGATCGAGCGACTGGCCGAAAGTGTGAGCACCGCCAAAGTGAGTCTTGCGCCGATGGTCGCCCTCGAGTGGTTCCCTCGACTACGAGAGCTCAACGAACTTGACCTTTCGGGCGCGAAGCTCTCGGACGATTTGTTGGGTCGAATACTTTCCGGCCACTCGAACGAATTGCAACTAACCAAATTGGATCTGAGTGATAACTTATTGACGCACTGGCCACAGCGACGACAACTGTTCTGCGGCAGCTTGGGACGGCTGTTGCACGAGCTCCGCGTCGACCGCAACAATTTATCCGGCGTGTTGATCGACTCGGAGTCGAGCAGGTGCTTCGCACTCAGTCAACTCGAAAGCTTGAACGCGAGTGCCAATGCGCTGACTGCACTGATACAGCCGGTCGGCAATACAGACTGGCGCCTGGCCACGCTCACGCCCAATCTGGTCCACCTCGACCTGTCGCACAACGCAATTGACTGGCTGCCCGAACAGCTGTTTGCGGGCCTCACTCGACTGGCCACACTGAAGCTGGCCCACAATAAGCTCGAGCTTGTGGGCGGACTCGTCGAGATGCAGCGCTCGAGTTTGGCCGGCCTCACGCTCGACTTGAGCGCCAATTCCGAGCTCAGACTCGAGACGACCGACGAGGACGAACTCCTGGTGTCAGATGGAACGCCTCAAAGCTCCGACTCGCTGGACCTCCTGCTCGAGAATCTGGTCCTTTATTCAGAGACCTCCAGCTCGTCAGCTACGCCACTCAACTGCCAGCCAATGGACAGTTTCGTGGGGCAGCAACAAAATGGGGCCGCCCAGATCCTCGGGTCGAGCAGTTTGCTGCGCGACCTCGAGGAGCGAACGCGCGCTCCAGGTGCAGATATCGAGCAAGAGTTCGACGCAGCGCTGGACTCGCGCTGCGCACAACTGGCCACCACTCTCGACAGTATCTCGCTCGAGTCGAGCTTTGCATCGCCCAACTTCCGGCTTCTGCTCGAGACTCTGTTCGCCAACCAAACTCACCCGCAGCTCTTCAAGCCGATCCACCTGAATCTCGCCCGCAACAGAGTCCAGTCGATCGTATCGATCGGCGCCGGCGGTGGCGGCGACGAGCGAATCAAGAGCATCGGCCAGGCTGCAGTCGTACACTTGGACCTGTCGGCCAACACCATTCCGGAAGTGGACGTGGATCTCTGCGCGCACTTCCGGTTGAGCGGGTTGCGTTCGCTGGAGCTGATGGCCAACCAGTTGGAGACATTCCACGGACTGAGCTCGTGTAGGCACCTCAACTATCTGGACTTGAGCGCGAACAAGATCAGGCTGATCGCGACGGACGTGCCCACCGGAAGTCTCGAGGTGCTTCGGTTGAACGGCAACCAGTTGGCGACGCTCGACGCGAACCTGCTGGAGAACTTTCCCAGACTGCGCCGGCTCGAGTTGTTGGCCAACAAAATCTCACAATACCAGGCGACCAAGCTGTCGAGTGCGCTTCATTGGGACGCCACCATAAACAGACTGCGAGCTCCCATTGAGAGCCTGATGATTGACCTGGTGGTCGACGAGTCGGCCCGCGAAACTCCGATGCAATGGAACACCATCGAGCCCATTGTGCGACTCGCCATCGACGACGAGGACCAAACTCTGACGTTGAAGATGTTGACCGACGGCCGGGGCGATTTGCCCGTGGCTCAGATGTCACAGTTGAGCCAGAGTCTTGAGCGAGTGCAAACGGCTCTAAGATTTGACTCTAACTCTCAATTAGCGGTGAAGTTTTGCACTCTCGAGCGCCGGAAGTCGTACGAGTTGTGCGTGAACTCCACGCGCTCGCCCAACTTTTGCTTCGCCTTCAGACCGCCACTCAATGGGCCCACCTGCATCTCGAACCTCGAGGAGCCAAATGTGCCCCCTGCAGTCGACGTAGGACTGCGAACCCTCGCATGACGAAAACGCGAGCACCGAGAAGAATTCGTGTCGGTCAACAACTCGAATTGGCTGCCCGACACGAGGGCCAAGCAACTGCAGAGGTCGTTCGCTGTACGCGGACTCGAGAATCGTACCGAGGAAACGGACGACCTGGTACTCGATTCGATCGACAAGCTCAAAATGGTGTGGTTGCAAATGAAGCAGTTCGACCTGGCCAATTATCTCGCCTCTATCAGTCGGATCCGCGAGGACTCGGTCTGGTTCAAGCTGGCTGGCAGGTATCCCATCTATACTCTCGCCTCCATCAAGCTGGGCCTCATACTTGCGGCCACTTCTGTGGTTGTCCTGGCCATTGCCATGTTCGCTCTTCTCACCTCGTCACTTAGTTCCAAGAGGAGACGATATCGTGTTCGTCAGCAGTCTTTGCAAGACTGCGATGAGCAGCCGTCAAGCTCGTCGCCGATGCCAACCAGCTCGACCAATCTCACAACCACCCACAGTGGCGATAGCAACTCGGCCAATGTCTCCAGCTACGACACAACCACTGAGCCTTCCACTGTCACAAGTTCGACTAAATCTCACCTGGAGCAACATCACTGTCGGCCCCGAGTCACGTCGTTGGTCAGCGGCTCGTCGGCGTCCGGAAACAGCTGCACGCAAGACCAGCAGACTCCTGTACCCGGACTCTCGACCGCCCACAGACTACACCCTCAAGTTCTATCGGCACACCAATTGTTAGTTATGAACAACAACCAGACCATCTTCGGACTCGAGACCAACCCATTCACTCCCACCTCAACGTCCCCATCCATCGAGACCGCCGAGACTATGCAGGCGGTCGACTCCTTGCAGGGCTCCAATATTCACTCGTTAACCGGAAGCTCGATCAACGACCAACAGACGCCCACAAATCCACCTCTGTGCGAGCACCGGATGGAGGACTTTACACCTCCGCCACCCTTGCCGCCAGTTGCGACTGTCTTGCGTATGGTCAAGTCGAGCTCTTCGAATACCTTCGACAGGAACCAGCAGCTTATTGGTCTGCACAAGAGTAAGGCTCTTGCTCGAGCCCAACCCAGAGCGCTGACACACTACTATCAAGGCACAACTTCCAGACAGACTGATATGCACACAGAACCGCCCGCACTGTTGCCCGACTATCCGGATGTTCGATTGACACACAACACCCAGCCAAGTATTCAGCAACAAATCTACATTCCGCAGTCAATGTCTTTCGTGTCGGCTGCATCTCTGGCTCAACAGCATAACTGTGATCCAAATTTCATTTACGGCCAGCATCAAGTCGTGAGAGCTGGACATGATTCAGAACGCTCCAAACAGCCACATCAACAGCAACAGATACAATTGCTGATTGAAACCGACGGCGAGAATGTAGTCGACTTGGACCCAACTACATTGTCGCTCCTGTCGATTAACACACAATGTGAAAATTTGAAAATGTAGCTTCCTAGTGTTATTATTGTATGCATTTTGCTTATTAAATCTTTTTGGTGGTATCAATTATGTTGTATTTGTTTCTGTTTCAGTTTTTGTGGTAGCTATTGTGCTCTTAGTGGTGCCGACATTGTTAGGGACCGCGTCGGTGGATGTGATGGTGGTTGTTGTTATTATTGTGTTGGTGGTGCCAGAGCTAGTTTCTGTCGTAGCAGTATTAGTAGTAGTGCTTGTTCCGTTGTTATCATGCTTATTATCAGCATCATCATAATCATCATCATCATCGCCGCCACCGTCTAAGCACGCACTCAGCATCCCTTGCATCTGAGACCATTCTTCTTGTTCTTGGGCTTGCTCTAATTTAGCCTTGTTTATAAGCTCCTGTTGTTGCTTTAGCAGCTCTTCTTCAGATATACCTGTATGCTCCAACTTAGTGCTTTGGCGTTTCTTCCGGCTCTTGCAGGCGTTCTCAGCCTCTTCGACCACGTCTTTGTAGTCTGGCCAACCCAGTCGATTAAAAACAGCCAAAATGTGATCACTGGCTATGGTCTTCTTTTGTTGTTCTTCGCAAATTGAATTTGCCTCACTGGTTACAATGTGTATGAATTCGTTACAACACCGCAATATGATTTCCTTGGTTTCATTACTAACTCTAACATCTGGTACCATCTCTTTAACAAACTTGTTTATGGCTGCACGAGGTATATTCAAGTCCTCATCTTTAGAATCCTTGTCCATGTCGTCGTCGGTTTCTCACATGTTCCAAATTGATTGTGTTAAGAAGCTTGAGTGCGAGACGGGATCATAAAAGGGACGATCCCATGATGGTGACAGTGATCCTGAATGTGATACTAACTGAGTCAAGTCAACTATTGACATAACAAAACATGAGGTTGCCTCCAGAATGCCAATGGGGGAGCGCGCTTTCGCCGGCTTCGCTCTTCGTACCGAGTCGTGCAACTAGAGTTCTGCAGACAGTACCATTGGCCTTAAGCGCGAAACTTGAAAGCGTGCTCATTCTCCACCACAATGTTGATCAACATTGTCCATGTGATTGACTCACCTGACACTCTGGCCATCTTTCAAGTACTCAGCCTGCCAAACTCGACAATGCCGATTACGCCATGAACATCAAGCCCGAGAAGAGAATTGTGAACGTTATGGGGGACAAACTTAGTGAGACATTTCTGAGTAACCACCAGTAATTGACTTTCTCTGTGTGTCACGCAGCTTCAAACATTATCACTCAATCACGATGACTCAAACAAGCGGTCGCCTCTTGAGCCTCTTTGCAATCAATCTGCGAGTGCCGTTGAACATCAGTTATTTGAGCACCCACACATCTAATCACACTCAAACAAATGTCTTCGATAAGAGAGTGAGAGTCAAGCATCTCGATATGAGTTCTAGAGACCGAGAAGCACACATCTACGACTATCTTAGGAATCATGTAGCCAGGGACGTTGCTGATAGGATAGATGATCTCACGATGGACACCAAACAAGTCTTGCTCAATATTGGTTCGTGCTCGGGTCTGATCGCAAAGAGTATAAACCCGCAGAAAGTCGATTCGTTCATACAAGCCGATATATCGCCTCAAAGTCTATTGAGATGCAGACGCGCAACGTCTATGCTACCCACTAGATTCCCTATAGAATACCTGTTATGTGACGAGGAGGCTATACCCTTGAGAAAAAACTCGATTGATCTAGTCACAAGCTGCCTTGACCTTCACTGGGTCAACGACCTAGTGGGTTGTTTTGACCAAGTCCGCCATGTCCTCAGAGACAACAAACCTTTCATAGGTGCCTTGTTAGGAGGAGATACTCTTTACGAGCTTAGGTCGTCACTTCATCTAGCAGAACTAGAGAGACTTTCAGGGTTTTCAGCCCACACAGCGCCTAAAACTTCCGGTCAGGATGTTGCAAGGTTGCTTCAAGGAAGTGGATTCGGTCTGATCACTGTCGATATATCTGATGTGAAGATCAACTATCCCTCTATGTATGAGTTGATGTTCGATCTACAAGGGATGGGCGAGAACAACTCTTCTCTAATGGCTAGTAGTCACATGCATCGAGATGTACTTAAAGCGGCGGCCAGCATCTACCAGGTTCTCTACGGAGACGAGAACACGGACAGGGGCGTGCCGGCAACATTTCAGATTATTCACTTTATTGGTTGGAAAAACCCAACAAAAGCAACTCCCCTCCAAACAAAATAATGAAATTGATCTAATTGTGATTTAGTTCATAGAGAGAACATGGCATTGAGTATTTCAGCGAGTTCCTCATCCTGGAAGTTATTTTCGAGACTGGGTATGAATGTACGCGCCTCTTCAGCGGATTCCGGACATAAATTGGCCAGTTGAGCAAGCTCGAATTTGTGCAACTTCTTGGTCTGCAACATTCGTCGAACGGCTTGTATTTTCTCCCTGTTATCTCCTAATCTATTAAAAGACCTACAGTGTTCAAGTGTTTTAACAAAAACTTCATTGGGTTTCTGTCCAGTGTCGGACTTTTTTGATTGCTCCTCTCGATTCTCGAGGATTTTGAGAACCTCGCTGATTGTTAAAGTTTCGGCGCTCTCAAATTCTTTTGGGAACTTTAGGAGAGCCGCATCCTCCTCTTCTTCGGGTACCACTAGCCTGCCCGACATAGTGTCCGGGAGTCCAGAATTGAGATCTTTCTTCAGTTGGATGGGTTCTTTTCGTTATTCTAAAGCTGAGTGAAAGTATTATCAATGTATCGAAAGATAAGTAACGTGTTTCTTTAGTTGCTTGCAGACGTCACGGAATCCTTATTGCAGATAATCTGGAGTTCACGCGCGCAACGCAAGCGACGGGAAAGAAGAATGAATGCTGAATATTACAAGGGGGAAGAACTGTGCGATGCTCCATCGAGGGAAACCCAAGCCTAGTCGTGCATCTCTCACCGACATATAGAGACGAAGTACTTTACTGTCGAAGATCTCCATATCCGCTAGATGGGTATGACTCTCGTGCACAGAGTAAGGTAGAGCTAGTCAATCTCAGAGTCATCGGTACATTCTGAATATATCGCTGGATCTGTCAAGTTTGGAAAACTACGAGTGTGCGTATAGTAGGCCTGCACGAGATTCTCAAGGGATTTGTGCGCTCAAACTCGTGTGGAAGTCTTTGCAAATGTCGACACTTTCCCTTCAATTGTTGCATAGATCCCCCTGTCCATAAGCTTTATTGTTCGTGACACATCCTATCGCTGACACTAGACTAGACTAGTGCAGTGAGTGCCTACTCGCATACCGCCATAATAACGACTCACATCTTATAACACTGGTTTGACGCTCGACAAAGGGCCACAGAGACACAGTCGAAAGGAACAAACGCAAGTGAATGGTCTAAAGACGCGAGTGACAGAACTAGACGAGCGATGTGCAATGGCCAAATGTCTTGATACGGCCTTCCATAGATGCGCTAAATCCATTCGGAACGCAAAGCCAACAACAACTATTGTTACTATCTCATATGATCTAGAGCATTCGCTCCGATCGCGCTAACGAGCTCTCACAGACAACTTCAAGTCTACTGTTCCTCAACGATAGATCGCATAGTTGATAAGAATCCACGAACATCCCTGTTCTAATCGTCGAGGCACACGGATATTCTACTAACACGGTCTCAAACCTGAGATCTCGTGACACAAATAGACCAGATCAGTCCATAAGACGTCACATAAGTTTTAGCTCAATCTTTATCACAGTTCTGCGAACAATTCATCGACTCTACCATCAAGGTAAGGATAGCAATCGCAAGAATATCATCTGCACAGTGCGACTAGTCATCAGTGCCAGTCTTATTAGTCATCTGTCGGAGGGCTGATGTCTACATTATCTGCTCGCTCAAGTTTCGGCCGTATATAACTTGTTGCAGTAATACGACACAGCAAACAGATGCTAGTGTCTCATGACATGTCATGAAATTAGGTCCGGGATGCCACGCACATACCACTGAACAGATTGCATTTTAAAAAAGTTTCAATCATTACTCATCGAGTCTTGATATTCTACAGTCGAACGGAGCAGAAGAACAAAACTAGGCCTAAACTTCTGTAGTGCATTTTTTTTTTTGGTTATGACCAAACAACCAACAGAGCAAATAATCAGATCCGCCAAGACCAATATCAAGAATCCCTTTAGGCTTTTTGTAATCACTCTTCTTGTTATCCTCTCGATTCAATATTCAATCCTATTACCCAATCATGTTCACACATATGAACTCATGCACACTAATGTCTCAACGGATTCTGACCTTTGGCACCATGAGAATGCTTCAGCTAAGCAACCTCAAGACGATCAGACACGATCCGAGAATAAGCAAGCAGCGCTAGTATACGAAGCAAGTAATCTCAATTATAATACATCACAAGGTTTTAGTGATCAGCAAAATGAAACAGTCACGGATTCCAGCAATAATGACAATAGCCAGCGAACTATATTACGCGTGACAAACTCCGATATCAATTCTTTTGGTTTTTGTCCCCCCAACTCTTATCGAAATGACTCTGCGAGCACATCAGTCATCAAAGTTGGTTACTTGACGAATATCCATGGTCGTAATAACCAGGAACGGCAGGGGATAGTTATTAGCGGGGCCATAACCTACGCGATATCCCAGGTCAATAAGGACCTGACAAAACTACGAGGCAAGCGAATAGAGTTGTTAGCGAACGATACTGAAGGTCAAACTCTGCTGGGGACTTCTGCATTATTGCACCAATGGCGACAAGGAGCCGTGGCTTTCTTTGGACCCGAGGATTCGTGTGAAGTCGAGGCAACCATCGCTTCCGCAATCAATTTACCTATGATCTCATACAAGTGTGCTGATTCTAAAGCATCAAACAAACATTTTTACAAAACATTTGTCAGGACGCATCCACCTGATACCCAGATCGTGAGCTCTGTTTTAGCTTTGATGAGCTATTTTAAATGGAAAAAGTTTTCCATAATTTCCGAAAGGTCCACCCAATATCAAGCTGTTGCACGCAATCTAGCCGATCGTGCTAGAGCGGCTAATTTTACAATTAATAGTGAGAGCAAGTTTGAGAACATTTATGCCTGTTGTGTGGATCACAAGCCTTGCTGCCATGATTCTCTCTATAACATTGTGGAAGATACATTCAAGAGGACGCGAATCTATGTCTTTCTGGGAACTGTGAATGATTTGATAAGCTTGATGCAAGTTATGCAAGTCAAGAATCTCTACAGCAATGGTGATTACATAGTAATATATGTGGATCTAGATCAGTACAGCAAATCTCACTCATATAAATACTTCTGGAGAATTGATATGGATCAAGGCACTAGGCGAACAATGATCGAAGCAGCGAGACTCTTTAGTTGTTGTAACTAGTCCACCCAATACAAGCGCTTACAGTGACTTTGAAGAGAATGTCCGAATGCACAATGCTCTTGCCCCTTTCAACTTCAAACAACCATTTGAGAAATTCAAGAAGCACATAACAGTCTATGCATCCTATCTATACGACGCCTTTATGCTATATGCAGATGCTCTAGAAGATACCTTAAATGCGGGAGCCGATATTCATGACGGTGAAGCTATAGTCAAACGCATCATCAATAGGAAGACTTATCAAAGCGTAACCGGCCCTTGGATGAACATAGACTCAAACGGTGACGTTGAGGGTAACTACAGTGTCTTAGCCTTGAGACCAACACCACCAGATGTTACTTTAAAAGTACCTAATAACTTCAACTTTACTATGCTACCAGTGTGTAACTTTTATTATGAGAACAACACTCTCCTCTTAACCGGAACCATAGACTGGGTGAAGGGTAGACCACCATTAGACGAGCCTGTGTGCGCTTATGATGGAAGTATTTGTAGGAAACCCCCTGATTTCTCTCGAGAACGATTCGCTGCTGTACAGCTAGTAGCTCTCGCAACAATAAGTTTGATAGTGTTCCAGATCTATCGCAACTGGAAAAAAGAACAGGAGATAGCGGGTCTGCTGTGGCAGATGGAGCTAGACGATCTTCAGCTTCCGGGACAATTGAATAGAGCGCAGAGTCGTGGAAGCTTTACCAGTCAGCTATCTGGAGATTCAGCAGGGATCCGCAATAAGAATGCATTCACAAAAACCGCCATCTATAAGGGTGCCATAGTTGCTGTGAAGGAGTTAAAATTGGACAAGGATATACCCCGAGCATCAAAGATAGAGATGAAAAAGATCAAAGAAATCAGGCATGACAACATAAATCAATTTATAGGTGCATGTATCAAGCACGAATCTAGTCTTATCTACATCGTGACAGAATATTGCTCAAAAGGAAGCTTGGAGGATATACTTGACAATTCTGACGTCAAGTTGGATGGTATGTTTGTATCTTCGCTTGTGTTTGACCTCTTAGCCGGTCTGAATTATCTCCACCATAGCGAGATAAGGTTTCATGGTAATCTGAAATCTTCTAATTGTCTAATCACATCTAGATGGGTCCTGAAGATAACTGATTTTGGCCTCCATAGTTTCCGCATGCGAGCTGCAGCGTCTTGTTCAATTAGTGAGAATATGTTGCATACTCATTGGCGCAATCAATTATGGAAAGCTCCGGAACTGCTCAGAGACACAAATCTTGTTGGCAATCAAAAGACCGACATCTACGCACTCGGCATCATCCTGCACGAAATTCTCGGTCGAAGTGGTCCCTTTGGTATCGATACCACTTCTATGAAACCGGAAGAGATGGTTGACTCGGTCAAAAATCCGCAATCATGCGATACTCAGGTCAAAAGTGATCAGATTAACGTCAATCATCGAAGACAACTTCAGGTGCAGTCTTTTGATGGGTTGAAAAGCGAAGCGCAAACAAATGTAATACAGCTCAATAATATCAACAGATTACATGCTAGTGGCTTCAGACAGGTTGAGCAATGCAAACAGGCCCCTGTAACAAAGAAACACGCGACACAAGACCCTCAGATAGACTCCCAGTGTGCGGTTGAATATCAGTCAAATACCGAAACACCATTCCTCAACAATACTCATGTCTGCGATCCCGCACAAAATGATCGAGTTTCCGGAAACAATGGACACAATCTACAGCAACCATCTGTGATAAACAAGGGAGCGCTGATTCTTTTTAGACCGGACATGAATCTAATTCATTGTCCCCAGTACATCATAGACACTATGCGTGACTGTTGGTCAGAACAGCCGGAACTAAGACCAGATTTGCCAATCATCAAGAGACGCTTGCAGAGAATGCGGCAGGGTAAGCGTCACAATATAATGGACAATATGATGGAGATGATGGAGAGGTATGCCAACAATCTGGAGGAGATTGTCCAAGAGAGAACTTCACAGCTCGAGGAAGAGAAGAAAAAAACCGAGATGCTCCTGTATAGAATGTTACCACCAACTGTGGCAAGTCAACTCATGGTTGGTGGTCAGGTAGTACCTGAATCTTTTGAAGCTGTTACCATATTCTTCAGTGACATTGTCGGATTCACTGAGCTGTCATCAAGGAGTACTCCTATGGAAGTGGTTTTGTTCCTCAATGATCTATACACCTTGTTCGATGCAGTGATAAGGGAATACAAAGTTTACAAGGTTGAGACTATAGGGGATGCATATATGGTTGTCAGCGGTCTACCTGAGAGGATTCCGGATCACGCTAATGAGATTGCATCCATGGCTATTGAGCTTCTTCGGTCCGTGGGCAACTTCAAAATACGACACCTACCCAATGAAATCCTACAACTACGGGTCGGTCTCCATACAGGACCAGTTGTGGCTGGTGTTGTGGGTACTACAATGCCAAGATACTGCCTGTTCGGTGACACTGTCAACACCGCCAGCCGGATGGAGTCGCATGGAGAGGCGTTGAAGATTCACGCTAGCCCGACAACCAAAGAGCACTTGGACAAGCTGGATAGCTACATACTTGAATCGAGAGGCTTGATAAATATCAAAGGCAAGGGGAAGCTCGAAACATTTTGGTTGCTCAGTCACAAGAATGAGGATAAGCAAAGTAGATATGATCCGCATAGCGGCAAGTTAGCAAATAATATAGCACTCTTCGACGCCATCGGACAATTTGAAACCAAGAAGAAGAGCCCACGTGTAGCACATAACAATAGCCAATCAGGAGGAGGTATCGGATGTGGCAGCGAAACATATAGAGTCGGCTGCTATACGAAATCATAAATCAAGAAGAACTCCTCCACATGATTAACTCTCTCTCTCTCTCTCTCTCCTCATCTCTCTC
>SNVD02010709.1:0-48523 GCA_013180625.2 Boswellia sacra | reverse complement strand
CCAATGAGGTGGCATTTCCCCTGTCGTAAGAAAATTTACAATGTTAGCAAACCAAGGTACAGTAGCAACGGAAAATAAAAATTCATCAGGAAAAGAATCATTGATAGGTGAAGTTTCAATTAATGTCTCTGTCGTTAGTCTTGAAAGATGATCAGCAACGACATTTTTGGCTCCTTTCTTATCCTTTCTTGTGATGTTGAATTCTTGGAGCAATAAGATCCACCGTATCAATCTAGGTTTTGCATCCTGTTTAGTCATAAAATATCTCACAGCTGCATGGTCAGTGTAAACAATTGTTGGAGAGCCAATTAAATAAGATCGAAATTTGTCCAATGCAAATACTATTGCAAGTAGTTCTTTTTCAGTTGTTGTGTAATTCATTTGCGCATCATTTAAAGTCCTACTTGCATAGTGTATGACATAAGGCTTACCTTCTTTTCTTTGCCCTAAGACAGCACCAACGGCATAGTCACTTGCATCACACATCAATTCAAAAGGCAAGGACCAATCAGGAGATTGCATAATTGGAGCAGTTGTTAAAAGTCCAATTAGGGTATCAAAGGCATTTTGACATTCTTGAGTCCATTCAAAGGAAGTATCTTTTATTAAGAGGTTACAAAGAGGTTTAGATATAGCACTGAAATTTCTTATGAACCTCTTATAAAATCCAGCATGCCCTAAGAATGAACGAACCTCTTTAACCGTTTTTGGTGGAGGCAAATGGGAAATTAATTCCACTTTTGCTTTATCCACTTCAATTCCTTTAGAAGACACCACATGACCTAAAACAATTCCTGAAGTGACCATATAATGACATTTTTCCCAATTCAAAATAAGACCTTTTTCTACACACCTTTTTAGGACTTTTTCTAAATTTTCAAGACAATTATAAAAAGAGTTTCCAAAGACAGTTAAATCATCCATGAAAACTTCTAAACAATGCTCAACCATGTCACTGAAAATGCTTAACATGCATCTTTGAAAAGTGGCTGGGGCATTACAAAGTCCAAAAGGCATTCTCCTAAATGCAAAAGTGCCAAAAGGGGCACGTGAATGTGGTCTTTTCTTGGTCTTCAAGTGCAATGGGGATTTGATAGTAGCCTGAGTATCCATCAAGAAAGCAGTAGTAGGGGTTTCCTGCTACTCTTTCAATAATTTGGTCAAGAAAGGGTAAGGGAAAATGGTCTTTTCTAGTGACAGCATTTAATTTTCTATAATCAATGCACATCCTCCAACTAGATGAGACACGAGTTGGCAAAATTCACCCTTTTCATTTTTAACTACTGTAATGCCAGATTTCTTAGGTACTACTTGTGTAGGGCTTACCCACTTACTATCAGAAATAGGATAGATAATTCCCACATCAAGTAGTTTGAGAACTTCAGCCCTATTGACCTCCTTCATGTGTGGATTTAATCTCCTTTGAGGTTGTTGAGATGTTTTGGCATTTTCCTCTAAATGTATTCTATGTGTGCAAATTAAGGGGTTAATGCATTTTATATCTTTAAAGTCCACCCAATTGCATTTTTATGCCTTTTAATCACTTCTAGCAACTTACCTTGTTGCTCGCATGTGAGGGATGAAGAAATTACCACCGAATATGTCTGATTCTCCCCAAGATATGCATATTCAGTCCTTCAGGTAAGGGCTTCAATTCTAGCTTGGGAGCTTCATCTTCCTTGCTTTCATTCATTTGCCCCATTTCTTCAAATCTTGATTTTGAGCCTTTTTCCATCACCTGTGCACAATCCAATAAAGAGCATATATCAGAAAGATCAGACTCTCGTTCCATGCTTGATTCTAATGAATTCACTAGAGAAGTTTCCAAAGGGTCAAAAGAACTCCCTTTTTGGATGTGATCTTCCACAATAGATTCGATCATATTAGCCTCCTCAATTTCATCTTCTTCTTCATGTGGTTGTTTGCACATATTGAAAACATTAAGTTCCAATGTCATGTTCCCAAAAGATAGCTTCATGACTCCATTTCCTGCAATTATCAAAGCATTAGAGGTAGCTAGTAATGGACGCCCTAAAATGACAGGAATTACATGCTTCCACTGGTTGTGTATCCAAGACGATAAAATCCACTAGGTAAATGAATTGATCGACTTGAACTAACACATCTTCTACTACTCCTCTGGACACTTTAATTGATCTATCAGCAAGCGAAAGAGTCATAGAAGTTGGTTTTAACTCACCTAGATTTAGTTTCTGAAAATTTGATTATGGAAGCAAATTCACACTAGTACCATGATCACGTAAACTTGTTCAATTTTATGCTCTTCCAATAACCATGATTGTAGGACAACCTGATCCTTATATTTCACTGTATTATTTTTTGAAGAATAGCACTTACTTGCTCGGCTAGAAAGGCCTTCTTTTCACATGTGTTTTCTTTTCCAGTGCACAAGTCTTTCAAAAATTTGGCATAAGAAGGTACCGTGTGTGGATCACATCAAGCAAGGGAATGTTGACCTTTACCTGTTTGAAAATTTCAAAGATTTCAGAATTGTGAGTTTGCTTCTTTTGTGTGGCTAATGCTTTAGGAAATGGAGGCACAGATGAGGATATGGTTTCCTCTTCGCTAGGTGTTGGTTTAGCAGCCTCTTCCTGCCCTTTAGAGATCGATTCTTCTTCTTTCTCACAAGGGTCAGGAATGTGTTTTTCAACAATCTTACCATTGCGAAGGGTCATGACTGACTTGGCTTGGTTAAAGTAATGGTTACTTGAACTTCCTGCATTTGAGTTAGATTGATCTTTGGGGTTTTGCAATGTTTGAGAAGGAAGTTTTCCCTTCTCTTGGATGCTAAATGTCGATGCAAATTTTGCAAGAGTTTCTGACAAATTTGCTAATGTTTGAGCAGTTTGGCTATCGAAAGTCTCTTGCTTTGTAATGAATGAATGCAATGTTTCTTGAAGGTCATTCCTAGGAGGAGGAGCATATGCATGATCATGAGAATTTTGAAAATTTTGTCGTGTTTGAAAAGGAACTTGTGAAGATTGTGCATGATTGTCATTTTTCCAGCTAAAATTTGTATGATTTCTCCAACCAGGATTGTAGGTTTGTGAATATGGATTGTGATTTGGCCATTTGAAAGTGTTCAAGGCATTGGCTTCTTCATGGAGACATTCCCTAAAGGCAGGCAAAGTTGGGCAATCATCAGTAGAATGGTCATTGTCATCACAAATATTACAGACAGTTTCTTGAATAGATTTCAATTGACCACTCTTTTTCATCTCTAAAGCCTCGACTTTTCTAGCTAGGGATGCGAATTTGGCTTGAAGGTCATGGTCTTCCCTAAGGTTGTAAATACCTCTATTGGATGTCGAGGTTTGGGCTTTGCTTGGTACCTCATAGGTGCCAGCAGTGTCCCAATTTTGTGCCTTTTCTGCCAAGGAATCTAGGAAGTCAAGTGCTTTCTCAGGGTCTTTTTCTTTAAATTCTCCATTACACATTAATTCCACTAGTTGCCTATCTTGAGGTGTTAACCCTTCATAAAAATGTGCAACTATTCTCCAAGTTTCAAACCCATGGTGAGGACAGGCATTAAGTAGTTCCTTATACCTATCCCAACATTGGTAAAGGGTTTCTCCTTGTCTTTGAGAGAAATCAGAAATTTGTCTTTTAAGGGAATTTGTTCTATGGGTGGGAAAAAAATTTTTCAAAAATTGTTGTTTCATCTCATCCCATGAACTGATGGAATTCGACCTCAAATTTTGTAGCCATGTTCTAGCTTTATCTATTAAAGAAAAAGGAAAAAGCTTTAATCTAATGGTGTTTATGCTACAATTTGGGTCATTGTAGGAGCTACATACCTCTTCAAAGAGTTTCAAATGCGAATATGGGTTCTCCATGTCAAGGCCATAAAAAGTGGGTAGAAGTCGAACAAAACTTGGTTTGAAATTGAAATGGATTGAATCTGGAGGAGAAACTACACAAGATGGTGCACTAGTCCTTACCGGATTCATGTAGTCTCTGAGGGTTCTTCGTTGGTTTTGATCATTTTGTTGCGAACGGTTGTCCCCTTCATCCGTGAATATTTCCTCATGATTGTCGGCCATGTTTTCTAAGGAAGATGATGTTTTTCTAACAAGTCTACCACTAGATGTTCGTGACCAAATTTTCATGCAAGAAAGAGAGAAGAAAGGAGAGGAAAAGATGAACACACAAAAAAATAAAAAAATTAGATCTAAGATGAGAAAAGAGAATACTTACAATTTTGCACGCCAATTTTTACCTTCCCCGGCAACGACGCCAAAACCTTGACACATCCAAAAAAGGATTGTCTCCCAAGTATAGGAGTGTCGAAGTAATAAACCCGGTGAGACTGGGGTCGATCCACGAGGAAGGGGATTTAAGTGCTACAAATTATAAGCTAAGCGAATATGGTATGGATAATTCAAATAGATGACAAGAGAATATCAATAAATATGTAAGATGGTAGGCGGTATTACCGACCATTCAAATATAAAACAAAAAGCAAGAGGAGGTAAAATACAAACAATTTCATAAGGTGGTGGAACCTACCATAGTAAATAAAATAAAAAGTTCATAAACAATAGAATAATTAAAATACAAGAGGAATTAACACAATAATAATGAAAGCTAAGGTTAGGGGATCCGCCCTCGATATTTCGAATAAGGATAATTAGCCCATTTTAGTTATATGAATTATATTTGTTTCATTACCAACATTTATACCACTTCTTGTAAATGGGTTCAAGCATCCAATGTGCCAATCATCATATGTCTACAACAAATCAAGGTTCCTAACTAGATTCTGTCGGTAAGGAAGAACCATACATCATCTAGAAAGGATCCAAGCATTTGATGTGCCAAGGATTGTCGACAATGGATCAAGACCTCCACTTTACGAGTGGTGTCAAGATTGATTAAGAAATTAAATATAAATCATATTGAATAAACATTATAAGATTAAGATTATTAAGCACATATTAAGGGTTAGAGAATCCTTATTCTCATATCAAGGGTTTCACCCTTTCACCTTAGCAAAAGAGAAATTAGAAGAACATTATAATAGAAAGAAAATAAAATGTAAGAAAAAGGAAATTCATTAATAACATAAACACACAAAACACAATACAAGATCCTAGCCAAAGCCAAAATGTTCCAGCCAAGGCCAAGATGCCCTAATGGGTCACAAGGCACCTCTATTTATAGATACATCCAGGGGCAAACTTGTCAAATTACAAGGGCATAATTGTCAAATATTAGTTGTAAATATCTTTGACAATTGGGATCATTAGGCACCGAATTTGACCATCAATTTTGACATCTAAATGTTGTGAATTTTAATCACATGTCTCATGAAAGCTGTAGATATTTCTCTCAACTTTCTATAACATATTGATTTGCACAATTTGGATACGTATTTTGAGAGATACGGTCCAAATACTGAGGCCTGGTCAGACTGGGTCGAGACTGTAGATGGGTTCACTTCAAGCCCAATTTTGGTCCACTAAGAGCCCGAATTTGATGATGCTTGTGAAATGCAATCTTGTAGACAATTGAATCAGCTTTCCAAAACATTAAGAATTGCACCATTCTGATCTATAAATAGAGAGTTATGCCCATTTTACCGAACCTGTAACAAAACCAAAATTAAGAGAAATTAATTCCAAAGATGCAAATGCTACAAATATGCTTAAGTTGAGGAATTTAATGACACTATTAATGCAATATGATGAACTAAACTCTTATTAAACATGCATATTTAAGTGTTCATCACCTTCTCCAAACCAATTTATCCGAGCCATTGTTGGATCAAGTGAATAGACTAATTCTTGTAGTTTGTCAATTAACTCTCCTGCAGTTGAAGCTTTAACCAGGATTTGTCTCGCTGACTGTGAGATGAAGTTTTTTTCTACTGCTTGATCAAGAAAAGACAACAAACCATCAAAAAAATTATTGACATTTAACAAACCAATAGGTTTCCGATGGATGTTTAGCTGTGCCTAAGAGGTGATTTGAAATATCTCCTCTAATGTACCATAACCACCAGGCAAAGCTATAAATGCATCGGACTTAACAACCATATGTGCAATACACTCATGCATGCTAGAGACCTGTAACTCTTCCCCGATTGTGTTGCCTACGATATCTCGTATAGCTAATGGTTTAGGGATAATGCCGAGATCTTTGCTCCCTCCTAGGGATCCAGCTGTCGACACACACCCCATTAACCCAAGACTACCCCCTCCGTAAATCAAATGAATACTCTCGCAGCTAATGTCCTACCAAGATTAAGAGCTGCTGTTGTAAACTCTCTATCTTTACCAAATTGCGATCCACAAAATACGCATATATTTTGGAAACGCCGAATTGGTGTTTTCTCCATTTCTAAAAGTGCTCTAAACTTGTGCAAGACAATAATGTACGTTAGGTATTATGCAATTCAAGTGCAAGGCAGGTTATAAAATGACATTTCAAAATATGCAGCATGGATATATACACACGTAAAACTCTCAAATTTGACACGTGGGGACATAATTTTGGTGGGAGTTGCTCGATGCAGATTTATCGCTCCAAGATTTGAAAAAATGAGATATGCTTTCGGCGAGGTTTGACAAAACCTACACACTTGTCTCCCACGTGAAGCATGGAAAATGGAGATACACTTTCGGCGGCGGTTGACAAAACCCCCACACTTGTCTCCCACGTGAAGCATAAAAAATAGAGATACACTTTCGGTGGAGGTTGACAAAACCTCCACGCTTGTCTCCCACGTGTACTTATGCCAAAGGGTAGTCATATGGTTTGTCAAAAAGAAAAATTGAAATTAAAACAAACAAAATCAACAAACAACAACAACACAAAAACAACATTGATAATCAGATCAAACGGAACAAGAAAAAAAATTCTACAACAACAACACACATTCAAATATACAAGTAGTTGTGATTGTGGCTCACATCTTCCTCTGGTTTTACGTCCAGTAACGGCTGAAACGACTTCTATGAGTCGGTGATTTGCTTCCCATCCAGTTTTCTTATAAACTGGCAAACAGGGTCGTTTTAGTCAGATTCCCTAGACTATAACACTGCAATCCATCACGAAATTGTGTCCATAGATTAAGCAATTCACGCTGAACAAGTCCACAAGAATGTGACTCAAGAGTTAATAAAACATTATACAGCGACTCATTACTCAGACCATTCTTAATAAATGACAGTTTATCTTCTCTATTTCTGGACACAAAACCTAATGAACGACAAGTCTGATTACAATTCCATCTAGCACATTTATAACATACTTGTAACCTTTTTGCTCTTCGCCTTTTGGCGTAGTAGCTTTTTCCTAGACCAGGAATGTATTTTGCGAGATTAATGTCCGGCTCACCGGACAATCTCACCTTGGCTTCGATAAGCCATTGGATATCCGCAGGCACATTTAGGAGCATCAACGCCCAAAGTCTAGTCATCCGTACTTTATAAATTTTAAACACAGCTTTTTGAGGAAGGGAAGGAAAATATTTACAAAGGTTCGACAGAAAGATATCGGCATTCATTGAAGAAGAGAAAATGAGAGATATTACCGATAATGCGATTGAGTTTGTTCTTCTCCCAGATATGCACGTTTCAAACCTTCGAGCAATGGTTTCAGCTCCCCTTTGGTTGTTTCCTCAAGCTGTTGCACAAATGAATTTGAAGTACGAAATAATCAAATTAAACAAAAGGAAGGAAAAGAAAAAAAAACAAAAACGAAACTAAAGACACATAAAAGAGATAGCAACACAACAACAAACAAAAGTAAAAAAAACAAGTAAAAACAATAAAAACAAATAAGACAGATGTCAAAGAGAGATAAAACCTGATCAATTTGATGGCTTACAAAAGGAATCTCCTCGAGACACAAAAATCGATCATTATTACCTTATTTTATTTTTCTTTTCTTTTTTTTTTAATTTATTTTGCAAAAACATGGGGTTGCCTCCCAATAAGCGCTTGGTTTAACGTCCTCAGCCTGACGTTGGTTCAATCATGGGAGGATCCAATCTCCGCTGTGCTTCTCTAGTGGGCTTGGATCCTTCTTCGAACAAGAAATGGTGCAAGCATATGGTTGGGCCTTGGATGTTAGCAATCATCCACTTAATAGCTGTTTTGTGAACTCTAAGTACTCGGACGCGTTTCTCTTCTTGCAGTGGTGCAAGGCCAATTTCTATTGTAACTAGCAAAGGATCTTTGTCACCCAAAAGCACATGCCTCATATAATCTGGAAGTAGCTTAAGCTCCAAGGTATTGGCTTTCATCACAGAAGGAAGAAGTTTCTCATTAGATAAAAGCAATTCAACGTACGAAACATCATACCTGTTTGTGATTATAGCTATAGTCTCATCTAAGCATGCCATAGCTTCCTCAATTTCTTTGGACACTTGTATCAACCTTCCTGGTTCTTTGAAATTTTCTGTCCCTATGTGCTCACTAATAGCCATTTCCAATCCATCCTTGCGAGTTAACTCAAAATATTGTTGTGACAAAGAATCAATAATATCAACTGCAAAAACAGAATGCAAGTCACTAGGGTACCTCATTGCTCCGAAAATATTGAAACGGATCACTTTGCCATCAAACTCCATGGTGAAAGTGCCATCATGAAAATCAATCTTGATTCTAGCAGTTTTCGAGAATGGTCTCCCTAAAAGAATCGGTGTTGGATTAGGAGATGTCTCATCCTCTATTTTAAGGACAGAGAAGTCTGTTGGTAAGAGCAATTGATTCACCTACACAAGCACATCTTCCACAACTCTTTTGGGATATGCATTAAAATGATCAGCAAGTTGAATGATAATACCAATTTTTGCAAAAGATCCAAGATTTAAAGAAGCATAAATAGAATATGGCATGACATTAATAGATGCTCCTAAATCTGTCATAGCTCTTTCAAACTTAGTCTTACCAATGGTGCATGGAATGGTGAATGTACCTAGATAATTGCATTTCGGAGGAATTTTTCTTTGTAGAACAGCTGAAACATTTTTCCCCACACTTACCTTCTCATTTCCTTTCAACTTTCTTTTGTTGGTGCATAACTCCTTGAGACATTTTGAATAGCGAGGTACTTGCTCGATAGAATCCAGAAGTGATATATTTACCTCGATTTTGCGAAAAGTTTTCAGGATTTTCTGTTCTTGCTCCTCCTTCTTCGATTTTACAAATCTACTAGGAAAAAGTGGAGGAGTAACATATGAAGGAATAGGAGTTATAGGATTTACCTGAGAAGTCAATGTTTTGTTCATGGTGGATGTGATGTCATCTCCTTCATTAGTTTGTGATTTCTTTGCCAGGTTTTGGATACTTGCCCCAGTTTCCATTTGCTCTTCACTTCGCAAAGTTATCGCACAAGCATTCTCTCTTGGATTGATCATCGTTTGAGAAGATAATTTTTCTGAGCATTGGCCCTCAAATTTGCTCATGCTAGTAGCCAATTGTCCCTTTTGATTTACCAGGTTCTGGATACTTGCCCCAGTTTCCTGCTGGAATTGCATTGTGTTAGTGGCAAGTACATTAACAATATCCTAGAGTGACATACCTGAGTTTTCTGGAGCTGGTTGTGGTGCTGGTTGTGGCATTGGTGGTGGTTGCATTTGAAATGGTTGCTGCACTCTAGGTTGATTAAAACCTTGCGTCCGATTTGGTATGACATTTGGGGCGATTGGTTGACGATTCCAGTAATTAAAATTAGGGTGATCTCCCCATCCGATATTATAAGTGTTAGAGAAGGGATCATAACATTGCCTTGTTTGTCCTGGAAATCCACCCATGGCATTGGCTTGTTCCATATCTTCTTCTTGTAAAGTTTGATACATGTCCATTGGATGCTCCATGGTAGAATATACCCCACATGCATAAGATTTTTGCATATCTCCTACAGCCATGTTTTCCACAAGAGAGGTTAGCTCAGAAAGTTGTTGTTCAATGTTCGGAGTGCTTACCTCATTTACTCTCCATGGTACTTGTGGCTCAAATCCGCTATTGAATTGATGAAAGTTTACTGCCATGTCTCCTAAACACAAACAATCAGAGAAGAAAAACAAAAAAAATATGAATCAATAATGAAAACAAAATAACAAATCAATTAGAAAATCAATCCCCGGCAACGGCGCCAAAAACTTGATGCGTTCGAAACTAGCAAGTATACTAGTCGCACAAGTAATAAAGTGAGAAGTAAGATATCGTTCCCACGAGGATTGATTCTAATTGAATTTGTTATTTCCAGCAACAATAAACTAAACAGGGGGGATTTTTGTTGAATGATTTACTAAATGAAATAAGAATGCAAGTAAAGAATAACAAAACCGAAAGTAAATTTGAATGAAAAATCAATGGGAGAAAGCTGGTTAAGGGATCCTTCTCTACCACAAGATATGGATTTGCGAATTAATTGTAGAATTGTCATCTAATTACAGCATTGAACTTATCAACCGTAGATAATAACAAGCTCTATTACCCCAATCTTTCCTTACTTTGTTGTTAAATAAAACAAGCTCTTTATTTAATCTCTATCCATTAAACAACCTAGAACAAGCTCTCTGAGTTTAATTCAATGGATGCATTATGATAAGAAAGGTAGGTTGATCTAAGCAATAAACACACAAGCTCGGATTATTTAACTTAGGTTGTATTCTCCAATTGCAATCTCTGATCACAATTTTGCTACTAAGGATTAGAAAGTCAAGACAATTACGGATCAAGATTTCTAGTCTAGCAATAAATCACAACCAGATTATATTCAGTTGGCCACTCAAATACAATCAGCAAGCAATCATAAGCATTAATTATGGGAGAATACAAGCAACTTCAATTAGAGAATTGGATAACAATTCCTTACACAATCAACTTACAAAAACCATATCAGGGCTTTGAAATCACCCTCAACCAATTCAGATTCAGTTACACATGTTTAAGAACGTGGTAAATACAATACAACATGGAGACATTCCAGAAAATGAAAGGGAAGGGAAAAACTTAGCAAATTTGATGAAAATCTCTTAGGATTGTTGCTCTTCCTCTTTCCAAGCTTTCTTTCTCCTTCAAGAACTCCAAGAAATGAAAGAAATCCAGAGCTGCAGCCACTACCACGTTCTCCCCTCTTCAAGTTATGGAAATAAAACCCTAAAATGTGTTTAAATACTCTGCTACAGTAACTTGCTACGGTATCCCGTATTATACATGCTACAGTGATGTGTGGAATTACATTTCCACACTTCTCACACTGGTTTGATTACAACTTTCGGTACACTGAATAGATTCATAAACCGTAAATTTCTCCAAAAAGTAAACTTTGAGAGCTTTTCAACGGTATATGATATGTCATCGGGTTCATTGTATATCAATACAATTAAATCCGAGAAGATGGTTGACTAGCAGAGGTGGAAATGAAGGGTTTTACTCCATTTTTGTGCAAGTTGCTCCAAAACTCCTACAAACATCAAAACCACACAAAAACATAAAAAAACCAAGGAATATAGCAAAGAAACATGGACGAATTGATATGAAAATGATATATAAATAGACACTTATCAATATTCAAATTATATTCAGTTGGCCATTCCAAATACAATCAGCAAGTAATCATAAGCATTAGATATGGGAAAATACAAGCAACTTCAATTAGAGAATTGGATAACAACTTCTTGCACAATCAACTTACAAAATCCATATCAGGGGCTTTGAAATCACCCTCAACCAATTCAGATTCAGTTACACATGTTTAAGAACGTGGTAAATACAATACAACATGGAGACATTCCAGAAAATAAAAGGGAAAGGAAAAACTTAGCAAATTTGATGTAATTCTCTTTGGATTGTAGTTCTTCCTCTTTCCAAGCTTCCTTTCTCCCTCAAGAACTCCAAGAGATGAAAGAATTCCAGAGCTGAAGCCTCCACCACGTTCTCCCCTCTTCAAGTTATGAAAATAAAACACTAAAATGTGTTTAAATACTCTGCTACAGTAACGTGCTACAGTGTCCCGTATTATACATGCTACAGTGATGTGTGGAATTACATTTCTACACTTCTCACACTGTTTTGATTACAACTTTCGGTACACTGAATGGATTCATAAACCGTAAATTTTTCCAAAAAGTAGACTTCGAGAGCTTTTCAACGGTATATGATATGTCATCGGGTTCATTGTATATCAATACAATTAAATCCGAGAAGATCACTGACTAGCAGAGGTGAAAATGAAGGGTTTTACTCCATTTTTGTGCAAGTTGCTCCAAAACTCCTACAAAACATCAAAACCACACAAAAACATAAAAATACCAAGGAATATAGCAAAGAAACATGGACGAATTGATATGAAAATGATATATAAATAGACACTTATCAGATAACTCCTCCCAATCTTCTCAAACTCTTTTAGGAAGCTCATGGTCACTACCTGTGACCAGTTGCACTTGCACCTAGTTCTTTGTGTGGGCTCCCCTTCAAGTGTCTGAAGGGTCGTATAGACCATCATCACGAAGATGAGGTTCGGAGAATAAGTCGGAGTTGCCACCTGGGTAAATCAACGCAAAAAAATTTAGATTATTATAGTCGATCCCTAACTTTATAACCAACTGCCCATCACCCATTTAGAGATGAGTTTGGGAAGTTAGGCACAATATATTACATAAAAGGTGTAGATAATTTATACATACATAGAAAAGGGAGGAGAATTGATTATATTTCCATCAAACATGGGCCAAGGAATTGAGAATTAAAGCAATTTGATAATAATTAAGAAAAAAAGTAAAATTATTACAAAATAGAAGGTGTTTCAAATTATCCCTTCATCAACGAATACAAACATTGATAAGCACAATTCAAATAGAAGGAAAATTAAGCATAAAAGTATAAGAGAGATGAGAAATGTAAGGCTTGAGCACTTAGGAGGCATATTAAAGAGATTATCCTAAAGCCAAAGAGTCCTCCTTTCCTGTGGGTCATATCGGTACTCGAGAGCTCCAAGATACAACCTAATGCTTATAGCATATCTACTTGATGAGCACGATCACCATAAGAAAATAACCTATCTTTATGTGTCGCGGTTGCTAAAAAATATAGAAAATATTCAAATATACCATTGTCATGTTAGAACCTTGAGACTCATTTATATAGTAGTCTAGCTTAGGTAAGTTACAAGTTAACTCTTGTAACTCTTAATCCATAATGTTCTTAATAGAAAACATTGTAAGTTACAAATAATAAATTTTGTAACTCACATTTTAATTGTATTTTTAACTCATGAAATTAAAACTCAAATTAATATTAAAACTCATAATGTAAAAAATTTGTTTTAGAACTTTTATCTCCAACAATCCCCCACAAAAGGTTTAAAACTTTAAAGATTTATAAAATAAAATATTTAGATATATAAAAATACTCATTATATATATATAGCAACCTTGTATTATGTAATGGATATAGGTATCTTTCAGGTTTGAACCTACACTTAGTGTTGATAGAATCCATTTAAGAAACCTAAGTGAACAAAGTCTTGAACTCAATTTCTTGACCAAACTTCAACCTATCACACACATAATATCGATGAAGATATGGTTTTGGTGGGTTAGTTCTATTACTGGTCATGGCTTAATCTTAATTCTCATAAGAGTTTTAGAGAACAGCCTAATTCTCATGGTCGCGGCCCTAACGATTCTCTCACTTAAGTGAGTCCTTAAAAGGTATATGTGACATATACCTCACAAGAGTATCTAGCTTTTGGACTCATTCAGGATAAGTATCATTCCTAACGTCACGTATAATAAACACTTTGCCATAAGGATGAGCAAGATCACATCTCTTCTAAGATATGTTAAAATAGTTGTGCTAAACAAGTCACACATGATGTATTATTCCTACCCATTGAACCTCCTTCATAGAATCTCCAATCACAGAGGTTGGATTACTTCCCTAAATGACTTCCTTTGAGCTTAAGCACATCTCCCTTGGCAATTTAATTAATTAATTGATTAACATGTCGAAATTCCTGATAAATTTTGCACTCCACTTGATTTCATCTTTGAGAACTTGTCCCTTATATTTGATAATTGCTTCTACTAGCTATTTTTAATCACATGCTAAGTGCACAAAAATAATATAAGTGAAGTTAAGAATGTTAATGTGAAATATCCAATCACAAAAAACTTAAAAATTCATAAGTAATAATATTTTAAAGCTCATATACAAAAATTAATAATTATCTAATAATTTATAATATCACTTTTTTCCCTCAACATAACATTAAAAAATATTAACAAACATAATACAAAGAAAAACCTCCACATTAAGAAATGTTTTAATGCACTAACAATAACTTCACAAAATATTAATGCCTAATTTGTTGAATTTGAAAACTCATCAAAATAACAACTAAACTCAAATTACTATCATCTTAATTGTACAAATTAAATTAATAACTAAAATATGAAACCACTTAAAAATTGGGAAGCCCCACTGATAAGTGTCTATTTATATATCATTTTCATATCAATTCGTCCATGTTTCTTTGCTATATTCCTTGGTATTTTATGTTTTTGTGTGGTTTTTGATGTTTGTAGGAGTTTTGGAGGAACTTACACAAAATTGGAGTAAAACCCTTCATTTTCACCTCTGCTAGTAAACCAATTTATTGGAGTTGATTGTATCGATATACAATTAACCGGATAACATGCTATACACCATTGAAAAGCTCTCGAAGTCTATTTTCTGGAGAAATTACGGTTCACGAATTTATGTAGTGTACCGAAAGTTGTGATAAAAATGTTATGAGAAGTGTATATTTGTAATTCTATATATCACTGTAGCATGTTATTAAATACGGGGCACTGTAGCAAGTTACTGTAGCAGAGTATTTAAACACATTTTAGGGTTTTATTTTCATAACTTGAAGAGGGGAAAACGTGGGAGGAGGCTGCATTTCTGGATTTCTTTCATCCCTTGGAGTTCTTGAAGGAGAAAGAAGATTTTGAAAGAGAAGGAACTACAATTCCAAGAAGATTCATCTACAAAGAAGATTTCAAAGAATTTGCTAAGTTCTTTCTTTCCTTTTCAATTCTGGAATTTCTCTGTATTGTATTTGTTATTCTGGTTGAATATGTGTAACTAAATCTGAATTGGTTGAGGGTGATTTCAAAGCCCTTGATATGGATTTTGTGAGTTGATTGTGTAAGAAATTGTTATCCAATTCTCTAATTGAAGTTGCTTGTATTTTCCATATCTAATGCTTATGATTGCTTACTGATTATATTTGGAATGGCCAACTGAATATAATCTGTTGTTGTCTATTGCTAGATTAGAAATCTTGATTCGTAATTGTCATGATTTCCAATCATTAGTAGCAAAATTGTGATCAGAGATTGCAATTGGAAAATACAACCTAGGTTAAATAATCCGAACTTGTGTGATTATTGCTTAGATCAACCTATCTTTCTCATCGTAATGCTTCTATTGAAGTAAACTTAGAGAGCTTGTTCTAGGTTGTTTAATGGATAGAGATTAAATAAAGAGCTTGTTTATTTAACAACAAAGTAAGGAAAGATTGGGATAACAGAGCTTGTTGTTATCTACGGTTGATAACTTCAATGCTGTAATTGGATTACAATTCTATGTTAATTCACAAATTCATATCTTGTGGAAGAGAAAGAACCCTTAACCAAGTGTCTCTCATTGAATTTTCAATTCATTTAATATTGTGTTGTGTTATTCTTTATTTGCCTTCGTATTCAGTTAATTAATCATTCAACAAAACCCCCCATATTTAGTTTATTGTTGCTGAAAAATAACAAATTCAATTAGAATCAATCCTCGTGGGAACGATATCTACTTATCACTTTATTACTTGTGCGACTAGTATACTTGCTAGTTTCGAATGCATCACCCACAGTAAAAAATAATTTTTCATCCTCACATTAATAAGATATTTATTGCTAAAATAACAATATAATATTTAACTCATATATGATTTTAGTATTAATCATTAGCATTTGTACCACAATTTTATTCAATGCAACCATCTAAATTTTCATAATAAACTATTAATCTTCTTAACATTCTCTAGAATTCACAAGGCATTAGAAATAACTAGAATACAATAATTGCAATAATTATTAACACATATACATCATAAACAAAGAAGAAGTAATTAGCAAAAAACCCAACAAGCTAAGTATAATTAACAAAAACCACTCGATAAAGTCATTTATATTTTAAAAACTCATAGTCTCCTTAGTTATTACAAAACAATGAATAAAACAAATGACTAATTACACTCAATAAATTCACTACAACTCTAAATCTAACTTTCATTGGCATACTAAAATATAACTCAAAATTTAATATCTACTATGAGATTTTAAACACAAGAATTAAAAGAAATATAATAAGAACAAAAAATATATGTGATTAAAACCATAACTCTTGTACTACATACCGCGAACTTGGAAGTTGCAAATAAATATATATTTAAGTAGCAACATAAGTAACAAGATGTAACTCCATTCATTATTTACAAAGTTTAATAACTTTTAATATCTCAGATAACCATAAGAAACTATTAATTTATAGCACACTACCATACATATGAGTTTCTAAGCAGATTGAAATGTGCAATAAAAATTTAATGTACGCAAGTAACATACGAATTGAATCCCCAACCAATTTATAATAATATGCACAAAACATAACTCACATAAATTTAATAAATAACTAATATCACAAACAATAAACTTTAATATATATGATATTTGTTCAGTTGAAACAAAGCAACAATAAAGGTAGTATACTTGCAAAATAGTTGTTGGAGACTCCATCAAGTACTTAGCTATTCTATATATTTTCTTGTGAATTCATTAAACTAATTTTAATGTTGTGAAATTGTTAAACTCAAAAATATGAACATTTTTTTAAAGCTAATTGTAGCATATATTAAAACATCATAAAAGATGCATTTCAATTTTTTGTCTACATGTTAAGCATAGATGATAAGATTTTACTCATAATCATATATCAATAATAATTCAATATATATTATATATAATTACATTTCTTATCTCTCTTTTACTTTACAAATGTTTATTTAATTTTCTATATTATTATTTATATGATATTATTGTTGTTTAATTTATTATATTTAAATTTATTATAAATATTCCCAACAACTTAAAGCCAAAGAGTCCTCCCCTCGTGCGAGTCCTATAGGTATTCAAGGACTCTAAGATACAACCCAATGCTCACAGCCTATCTCCTCGAGGAGCATGTGTAACTAAATCTGAATTGGTTGAGGGTGATTTCATGGTTTTGCAGGAGAGGATCCGAACAAACACCTCAAAGAATTTCATGTGGTATGCTCAAGGATGAAGCCAACCGGCATTTCTGAAGAGCAAATTAAATTGAGAGCTTTCCCATTCTCATTAGCAGATTCGGCAAAAGATTGGCTATACTACCTACCACCAGGTACCATTACCACTTGGAATGAGATGAGTAAACTCTTTTTGGAGAAATACTTTCCAGCCTCGAAAGTTACAAATATTAGAAAAGATATTAGTGGCATTCGACAACACAATGGAGAATCACTTCATGAATATTGGGAGAGATTTAAAAGGTTATGTGCTAGCTGTCCAAACCACCAAATTAGTGATGGACTCCTAATTCAATATTTCTATGAGGGTCTCTTACCAATGGAAAGGAGTATCATTGATGCTGCTAGTGGTGGAGCACTAGTTAATAAAACACCGAACGTTGCAAGACGTTTGATTAGTGACATGGCAGCGAACTCCCAACAATTCAGCAGTCAATTTGAGCCACAACTACCAAAAAGAGTAAATGAGGTAAGTACTTCAAACATTGAACAACAACTTTGTGAACTTACCTCTCTTGTAAAAAAAATGGCTGTAGGACATATGCAGCAATCTTATGCATGTGGAGTATGTTCTGCCATGGACCATCCAACCGACATGTGTCCAACTTTGTAAGAAGGAGATACAGAACAGGCCAATGCCATGGGTGGATTTCCAGGACAACCAAGGCAGAGGTATGACCCTTTCTCCAATACTTACAATGCTGGATGGAGAGATCACCCTAATTTAAGATATGCGAATCGTCAACCAATTGTCCCAAATGCCATACCAAATCGACCACCAGGTTTCAATCAACCAAGGGTGCAGCAACCATTTCAAGCACAACTACCACCAACACCACAACCAGCACCGCAACCAGCTCCACAAAATTCAGGTACGTCTCTCGAGGATATTGTTAAAGCACTTGCCACTAACACAATGCAATTTCAGTAGGAAACTAGGGCAAGTATCCAAAACCTGGAAAATCAAATGGGACAATTGGCCACTAACATGAGCAAATTTGAGAGTCAAAGCTCAGAAAAATTACCATCTCAGCCAGTGATCAATCCAAGAGAGAATGCTAGTGCTGTAACTTTGAGAAGTGGAAAGCAATTAGAGATTCCACCAAAGAAATCACAAATTGATGAAGGGGATGATACCATTTCTACCATGAACAAAACATCCACTTCTAAGGTAAATCCTAAAAACTTCCATTCATTAAATGGTAAAATCCCTCCACCTTTTCCTAGCAGATTTGGAAAATCAAGGAAGGAGGAACAAGAACAAGAAATCCTGGAAACTTTTCGCAAGATCGAGGTAAACATACCACTTCTGGATGCTATCAAGCAAGTGCCTCGTTATGCAAAATTTCTCAAAGAGTTATGCACCAACAAGAGGAAGTTGAAAGGAAATGAGAAGGTAAGGGTGGGGGAAAATGTTTCAGCTGTATTGCAAAGAAAAATTCCTCCGAAATGCAAAGATCCTCCCCCTCCCCCCCCCCCCCCCTCTCCCAAAATTATTCCTCCCCCCCAGGTACGTTCACCATTCCAGCCCATTGGCAATACCAATTTTGAAAGAGCTATGTTAGATTAGGAGTATCAATTAATGTCATGCCTATTCTATTTATGCTTCCTTGAATCTTGGACCCCTTGCGGAAACTGGTATTGTAATTCAACTTGCTGATCGTTCTAATGCATATCCCAAGGGAGTTGTGGAAGATGTGTCGTGCAGGTGAATCAATTGTTTTTTCCAACAGACTTTTAGTTCTGGAAATGGAGGCGAGACGTATCCCAATCCTAACACAATTCTTTTAGGGAGGCATTTCTTGAAAACTGCCCGCACCTCTTCCTCTCTTCTCTTCTAAGATTATGTTCATGATGGCACTCTCTGCTGCGTTCGAAACTAGCAGTATACTAGTCGCACAAGTAATAAAGTGATAAGTAAGATATCGTTCCCACGAGGATTGATTCTAATTGAATTTGTTATTTCCAGCAACAATAAACTATACAGGGGGGATTTTTGTTGAATGATTTACTAAATGAAATAAGAATGCAAGTAAAGAATAACAAAACAGAAAGTAAATTTGAATGAAAATCAATGGGAGACACTTGGTTAAGAGTTCATTCTCTGCCACAAGATATGAATTTGTGAATTAACATAGAATTGTAATCCAATTACAGCATTGAAGTTATCAACCGTAGATAACAACAAGCTCTGTTATCCCACTCTTTCCTTACTTTGTTGTTAAATAAAACAAGCTCTTTATTTAATCTCTATCCATTAAACAACCTAGAACAAGCTCTCTAAGTTTAATTCAATTGAAGCATTACGATAGAAAGATAGGTTGATCTAAGCAATAATCACACAAGTTCAGATTATTTAACCTAGGTTGTATTTTCCAATTGCAATCTCTGACCACAATTTTGCTACTAATGATTGGAAATTCATGACAATTACGGATCAAGATTTCTAATCTAGCAATAGACAACAACAGATTATATTCAGTTGGCCATTCCAAATACAAACAGTAAGCAATCATAAGCATTAGATATGGGAAAATACAAGCAACTTCAATTAGAGAATTGGATAACAATTTCTTACACAATCAACTCAAAAAATCCATATCAAGGGCTTTGAAATCACCCTCAAACAATTCAGATTTAGTTACACATATTCAATCAGAATAACAAATACAATACAGAGAAATTCCAGAATTGAAAAGGAAAGAAAGAACTTAGCAAATTCTTTGAAAATCTTTTTTGTAGATGAATCTTCTTGAAATTGTAGTTCCTTCTCTTTCAAAACCTTCTTTCTCCTTCAAGAACTCCAAGAGATGAGAGAAATCCAAAGATGCAGCCTCCTCCACGTTCTCCCCTCTTCAAGTTATCAAGTTGTGGAATTATATTTCTATACATCTCACACTGTTTTGATTACAACTTTTGGTACACTGAATGGATTTATAAACCGTAAATTTCTCCAGAAAATAGACTTCAAGAGCTTTCCAATGGTATATAATATGTCATCGGGTTCAGTGTATATCAATACAATTAAATCCGAGAAGATGGTTGACTAGCAGAGGTGAAAATGAAGGGTTTTACTCCATTTTTGTGCAAGTTGCTCCAAAACTCCTACAAACATCAAAACCACACAAAAACATAAAAATACCAAGGAATATAGCAAAGAAACATGGACAAATTAATATGAAAATGATATATAAATCGACACTTATCAAATTCCCCCACACTTAAACTTTGCTAGTCCTCGAGCAAGTACAACGATATGAAACAAAACTAAACCGAAACAGAATCAAAGAAAAATTAAAACACACAAATGCTTCAACTTGCAAATAGACCTCAAAGATTGTACTTAATTATAACCCAAGGAAAACTTCAAAATAATGCACTTGATCAAGAATTTCATCTCAAGGATTAGTTTCGCTTCGCTTCAATTCCTCAAGTGTGTGTGTGTAGAGCCATTCTCACCTAGTCACTTGTAACCCGGATGAGTTTATGCATAAAAATGAATCATATTTAATATTGAAGATGTGCGTATAAATGAACTCCATAGGCCTGCTTTTCAAGTCACTCTCCACTAATGTAGACATGCACAACACCAAGGATCAAGTAGGACTTTATTAAGCTTGTAACGTTTGGCTTGGGTGAAGGTATGATAAAGGATAATACTTTAGCTCAAATCACCCACAAACACATAAATCATTCAAGAATATGTAGAGCTCAACCCTATAACACAACTTCATTTCAATTCACCAGGTTACTCCCCCAAACTTATTTAGAACACTCAATCTTTTTTTTTTTTTTGGCAGAAAAAAAAAGAAAACTACACCCCCACACTTTGTTGTTTCATTCTTTTCAAGAATACTTAAGGGTATAGATCACTTATTCTTCTTCTTTTGTTCTCTTTTTTTTCTTTTTTTCTTTTTTTTTTATTACACTTCCCCTCCCCCACACTTAAACAACACATTGTCCTCAATGTGTAAGTACGTGGACGATAAGTACAGATTGGCTTTTTTTTTTTTTTGCCAACACAATAGGACTCACTTGCATTGCTCACGACACATCCCAACCTCCTCTAACTTCCCAAAACCAGAACATAGCTCGGAATTTAATTATGAATGATCTACATGCTCATAGGTAAGGGATAAACTGTTTGGAACAAATTCATTTGAGGTTAGGAAATCTTTTAGTGAGTTAACAATGAAAAAGGCTTACAAAGGCTCAAAGGGGTAACTAGGGATCAATTTCAGTCAAGGTTAGCTATTAAGGCTCAAACGGTCCAAAGATGGCCTAAATCATTTCCCCAATGTTGCAAAGTCTAGGATTTCGCTTTGAGTGACCATCAAACAAGTTCTAGAATTCATTGAAATCTGAAGAAACATTTAAATTACATAAAATTTCTCTAAGTGAACAAATAACTCAGTGATAATAGCTCAGTACTCAATGTTGCGCAAGGAATCAAAAGCAAAGCGAAAACCAATAAACATTTCAAGCACACAGATCCATGCATCATTTATCATTTTCCTAGAGTTATTCTTAATTCAATCATTATCTTATCATCGACCCACAACATGCAAGAAAAGAGGTACGTGGCGTTGTACACCTGAGTCAAGATTGTATATTTCAACAATCCTTAGGACCAGTAGCCCGCAGACTTAAGGTTTCCAGCCTATATACCTTTATTATGAAAGAACAAAACAAGAAACAAGACACTTCAAACAACATGAAATAAAAAAACTACAGATTTATTGAGAGAGAATGCGTTTCAAGAGTTAAGGAAACCCCATATTCTGCCATTCTCAGGTTTTTCCACAATGTTTTTTTTTTGAATCGAAACTGATAAAGACAAAAACACACAACAACTCGAAATTACATAAAACTAAACTTACTCAGAAAATAATAAAGGCCAACAAATCAACAAACACAAACAAGTCAGTTAGAATGGGTCTAAAAAGTTTAGAAGTTAGCCTCCTTATTCAGCCATTATGGATTAAGGAAATCCAGAATGCGTTTCAAGAGAACTTGAACTTTTTAAGCCACCACTCTAAAAGCCAAGATTAGAAAATATTACCTGGGGTGAAAGAAACAACCTGAAAAAAAACTCAACTCAAATAAACACAATAAAGAGAAAGCAAACAAAAATGAAGCAAACCAGCAGATAGAGATTACAGATGGAGCGTTAAATCCAGTTTACGCCTCTTATTGCCTTCTCCAAACCAATCTATCCGAGCAATTGTTGGATCAGGCGACTAGACGAATGCTTGTAATTTGTCAATTAACTCCCCTGCAGTTGAAGCTGTAACCAGGATTTGCCTCGCCGACTGTGAGATGAAGTTTTTTCTACTGCTTGATCAAGAAAAGGCAACAAACCATCAAAAAAATTATTGACATTTAACAAACCAATGGGTTTCCGATGGATGTTTAGCTGTGCCCAAGAGGTGATTTGAAATATATCCTCTAATGTACCATAACCACCCGGCAAAGCTATAAATGCATCGGACTTAACAACCATATGTGCAATACGCTCATGCATACTAGAGACCTGTAACTCTTCCCCGATTGTGTTGCCTACTATATCTCGTACAGCTAATGGTTTAGGGATAATGCCGAGAACTTTGCTCCCTCCTAGGGATGCAGCTGTTGACACACACCCCATTAAAACAAGACTACCCCCTCCATAAATCAAATTAATACCCCTCGCAGCTAATGTCCTACCAAGATCAAGAGCTTCTGTGGTAAACTCTCCATCTTTACCAAATTGCGATCCGCAAAATACGCATATATTGCGGAATCGCCGAATTGGTGTTTTCTCCATTTCTACAAGTGCTTTAATCTTGTGTAAGACACGTTAGATATTATGCTTTTCAATTGCAAGACAGGTTATGGAATGACATATGAAAATATGCAGAATGTATATATACACCCATAAAATTCTCAAATTTTGACACATGGGGACATACTTTCGGTGGGGGTTGCTCGATGCAGATTTATCGCCCAAAGATTTGAAAATATGAGATATGCTTTCGGCGAGGTTTGACAAAACCTACACACTTGTCTCCCACGTGAAGCAGGGAAAATGAAGATACACTTTCGGCGGGGGTTGACAAAACCCCCACACTTGTCTCCCACGTGAAGCATAAAAAATAGAGATACCTTTTCGGTGGAGGTTGACAAAACCTCCACACTTGTCTCCCACGTGTACTTATGCCATAGGGTAGTCATATGGTTTGTCAAAAAGAAAACTTGAAATAAAACAAACAAAATCAACAAACAACAACAACACAAAAACAACATTGATAATCAGATCAAACGAAACAAGAAAAAAAATTCTACAACAACAACACACATTCAAATATACAAGTAGTTTTGATTGTGGCTCACATCTTCCTCTGGTTTTACGTCCAGTAACGGCTGAAACGCCTTCTATGAGTCGGGGATTTGCTTCCCATCCAGTTTTCTTATAACCTGGCAAACAGGGTCGTTTTTATTCAGATTCCCTAGACTATAACACTGCAATTCATCACGAAATTGTGTCCATAGATTAAGCAATTCACGCTGAACAAGTCCACAAGAATGTGACTCGAGAGTTAACAAAACATTATCCATCGACTCATTACTCAAACCATTCTTAATAAATGAAAGTTTATCTTCTCTATTCCTGGACACAAAACCTAATGAACGACAAGTCTGGTTACAATTCCATCTAGCACATTTATACATACTTGTAACCTCTTCGCTCTTCGCCTCTTGGCGTAGTAGCTCTTTCCTAGACCAGGCATGTATTTTGCGAGATTATTATCCGGCTCACCGGACAATCTCACCTTGGCTTCGATAAGCCATCGGATATCCGCAGGCACATTTAGAAGCATCAACGCCCAAAGTCTAATCATCCGTACTTTATAAATTTTAAACACAGCATTTTGAGGAAGTGAAGGGAAATATTTACGAAGGTTCGATAGAAAGATATCAACATCCATTGAAGAGAAGAAAAGGAGAGATATTACCGATAATGCGATTGAGTCTGTTCTTCTCCAAGATGTGCACGTTTCAAACCTTCGGCGAATGACTTCAACTTCCGTTTGGATGTTTCCACAAGCTGCTGCACAAATGAGCTCAAAGCACAGAGTAATCAAATTAAACAAGAGAAAGGAAAAGAAAAGAGCAGAAACGAAACTAAAGACACATAAAAGAGATAACAACACAATAACAAACAAAAGTCAAAAACAAGTAAAAAAATATAAAAACAAATGAGACAGATGGCAAAGAGAGATAAAACCTGATCAATTTGATGGCCTATGAAAGGAATCTCCTCGAGACACAAAAATCGATCATTATTACCTCATGTTATTTTTCTTTTCTTCTTTTTTTATTTTTCAAAAACATTGGGTTGCCTCCCAATAAGCGCTTGGTTTAACGTCCTCAGCCCGACGTTAGTTCCATCATGGGAGGATCCAATCTCCGCTGTGCGTCTCTAGTGGGCTTGGATCCTTCTTCCAACAGGAAATGGTGTAAGCATATGGCTGGGCCTTGGATGTTAGCAATCGTCCCCTTAATAGCTATTTTGTGATCTGTAAGTATTCGGACGAGTTTCTCTTCTTGTATTCGTGCAAGGCCCATTTCTATTGTAACTAGCAAAGGATCTTTGTCACCCAAAACACATGCCTCAAATAATCTGGAAGTAGCTTAAGCTCCAAGGTATTGGCTTTCATCACAGAATGAAGAAGTTTCTTATCAGATAAAAGCAATTCAACGTACGAAACATCATACCTGTTTGTGATTTTAGCTATAGTCTCATCTAAGCATGCCATAGCTTCCTCCATTTCTTTGGACACTTGTATCAACCTTCCTGACTCATTGGAATTTTCTGTCCCTATATGCTCACTAATAGCTACATTCAATCCATTCTTGCGAGTTGACTCAAAATATTGTTGTAGCAAAGAATCAACAACGTCAACTGCAGAAATAGAATGTAAGTCACTGGAGTATCTCATTGCCTCAAAAATATTGAAACATATCACCTTGCCATCAAACTCTATGATGAGAGTGCCATCATGTACATCAATCTTGGTTCTCACAGTTTTCGAGAATGGTCTCCCTAAAAGAATCGGTGTTGGATTAGGAGATGTCACATCCTCTATTTCAAGAACATAAGAGTCTGCTGGGAAAACCAATTGATTCACCTGCACAAGCACATCTTCCACAACTCTTTTGGTATATGCATTGAAACGATCACCAATTTGAATGGTAATACCAATTTTTGCAAAAGGTCCAAGATTTAAAGAAGCATAAATAGAATATGGCATGATGTTAATAGATGCTTCTAAATCTAACATAACTCTTTCAAACTTGGTTTTACCAATGGTGCATGGCATGGTGAACGTACCTGGATCTTTGCACTTTGGAGGAATTTTCCTTTGCAATACAGCTGAAACATCTTCCCCCACACTTACTTTCTCATTTCTTTTTAACTTTCTTTTGCTGGTGCATAACTCCTTGAGACATTTTGTATAATGAGGTACTTGCTCGATAGCATCCAGAAGTGGTATATTTACCTCGATTTTGTGAGAATTTTCCAAGATTTCTTGTTCTTGTTCCTCCTTCTTCAATTTTGCCAGTCTGCTAGGAAAAGGTGGAGGAGTAACATAAGAAGGAATAGGAGTTATAGGATTTACCTGAGAAGTCAGTGTTTTGTTCATGGTGGAAGTGGTGTCATCTCCTTCATCAGTTTGTGATTTCTTTGGTAGGACATCTAGTTGCTCTTCATTTTGCAAAGTTATCGCACAAGAATTCTCTCTTGGATTGATCACCGTTTGACAAGATAATTCTTCTGAGCCTTGGCCCTCGAATTTGCTCATGCTAGTAGCCAATTGTTCCATTTGATTTACCAGGTTTTGGATACTTGCCCCAGTTTCCTGCTGGAATTGCATTGTGTTAGTGGCAAGTTCATTAACAATATCCTGGAGTGACATACCTGAGTTTTCTGGAGCTGGTTGTGGTGCTGGTTGTGGCATTGGTGGTGGTTGCATTTGAAATGGTTGCTGCACTCTAGGTTGATTAAAACCTTGTGGCCGATTTCGTATGGCATTTGGGGCGATTGGTTGATGATTCCAGTAATTAAAATTAGGGTGATCTCCCCATCCGGCATTGTAAGTATTATAGAAGGGATCATACCATTGCTTCGGTTGTTCAGGAAATCCACTCATGGCATTGGCTTGTTCCATATCTTCTTCTTGTAAAGTTGGATACATGTCCATTGGATGCTCCATGGTAGAATATACCCCACATGCATAAGGTTTCTGCATATGTCCTACAGCCATGTTTTCCACAAGAGAGGTTAGCTCAGAAAGTTGTTGTTCAATGTTCGGAGTGCTTACCTCATTTACTCCCCAATGTAGTTGTGGCTCAAATCGGCTACTGAATTGTTGGAAGTTTACTGCCATATCACCTAAACACAAACAATCAGAAAAGAAAAACAAAAAAATATGAATCAACAATGAAAACAAAATAACAAATCGATTAGAAAATCAATCCCCGGCAACGGCGCCAAAAACTTGATGCGTTCGAAACTAGCAAGTATACTAGTCGCACAAGTAATAAAGTGATAAGTAAGATATCGTTCCCACGAGGATTGATTCTAATTGAATTTGTTATTTGAAAGCAAAAACAGAATAAACGGGGGGTTTTTGTTGATTGATTAACTAATGAAATATTAATGCAAGTAAAGAATAACACAATGCTAAGTTAATTTGAGTAAAAATCAATGAGAGTAACCTGGTTAAAGGATCATTCTCTACCACAAGATATGGATTTACGAATTCGTAGAATTGTCATCCAATTACACCATTGAAGTTATCAACCGTAGATAACAACAAACTCTGTTACCCCAATCTTTCCTTACTTTGTTGTTAAATAAAACAAGCTCTTTATTTAATCTCTATCCATTAAACAACTCAGAATAAGCTCTCTAAGTTTAATTCAATGGAAGCATTACGATAAGAAAGATAGGTTGATCTAAGCAATAACCACACCAGTTCGGATTATTTAACTTAGGTTATATTCTCCAATTGCAATCTCTGATCACAATTTTGCTACTAATGATTAGAAATTCAAGACAATTACGGATCAAGATTTCTAGTCTAGCAATAGATAACAACCAGATTATATTCAGTTGGCCACCCAAATACAATCCAGCAAGCAATCATAAGCATTAAATATGGGAGAATACAAGCAACTTCAATTAGAGAATTGGATAACAATTCCTTACACAATCAACTTACAAAAACCATATCAAGGGCTTTGAAATCACCCTCAACCAATTCAGATTCAGTTACACATGTTTAAGAACGTGGTAAATACAATACAACATGGAGACATTCCAGAAAATGAAAGGGAAGGGAAAACTTAGCAAATTTGATGTAATCTCTTTGGATTGTAGTTCTTCCTCTTTCCAAGCTTCCTTTCTCCTTCAAGAACTCCAAGAGATGAAAGAATTCCAGAGCTGCAGCCTCCACCACGTTCTCCCCTCTTCAAGTTATCAAAATAAAACCCTAAAATGTGTTTAAATACTCTGCTACAGTAACCTGCTACAGTGTCCCGTATTATACATGCTACAGTGATTTGTGGAATTACATTTCTATACTTCTCACACTGTTTTGATTACAACTTTTGGTACACTGAATGGATTTATAAACCGTAAATTTCTCCAGAAAATAGACTTCGAGAGCTTTCCAACGGTATATAATATGTCATCGGGTTCATTGTATATCAATACAATTAAATCCGAGAAGATGGTTGACTAGCAGAGGTGAAAATGAAGGGTTTTACTCCATTTTTGTGCAAGTTGCTCCAAAACTCCTACAAACATCAAAACCACACAAAAACATAAAAATACCAAGGAATATAGCAAAGAAACATGGACGAATTGATATGAAAATGATATATATATAGATACTTATCATTCATTTTCTTCTATCACTTCCAATTCTTTACTCCTTTTCTTTTCCCAACATTTGGTAAATACTTTTATTCTTTCTTTTACTTTTGTGTTATAATATATTTTCTTTAATAGTTTAATATATTTTTATTTATTTTAATATTTGAACGATATTATTGTCTTTTGTTTGATAGGTATTTTTGAAGATGGAATACAACTCAACATTCTCAAATTCTTTGCTTCTTCAACATTATTTTTTTTCATAAACTCATTTTTTATGCTTTAATTATTACTTAACATTTTATTTTTATTTTTTTGTTTCTAATAGGTATTTTTGAAGATGGGTTATACTTGAAGATTTGAGGATTCATACAAAGTCAACAACAAAAGAATTTTGGAGGATGAAGTTTTGTATTTTTCTTTCTCTTTTTTGTATTTTTTTTTAATTTTGCTATGTACAAAGGTTGATATATTGTAAAAATATATTGTGACAAATTTTTTGTAATTTGTTGTTAATTAATGAAATTATTAATATAAAGAATTAAGTTGTGTAATGAGACATGTCATTTATTCTAAAATTTATAACTAATTAAAAAATAAAATCTGTAAATTCTTAAAAAATAATCAATTTTCGTGTTAAAAATTTATTGCGACGAATTTTTTGTCGCTAAAGGTAGTATTTAGCGAGAAAAAATTGGTCGCAATAAACTTTTTTAACTAAAATAATTTTATTAAAAAATGAGTTGTTTTCTAACAATTTGCGACAATATTGGAATTCATCGCATAATATACTCTTTTGCGACAATTTTTATTTTGTCGTAAAAAGTTGATGTTATGTGATCTTTTTTGTGACGAAATATTTGTCGCAAAATACCACTTTTTGCGAGAAAAATTTTGTCCCAAAAATACTTTTTGTGAGGAATTCCAGAATCGTCGCAAAAAAACCTATTGCGACTCACATATTGCGACTGGAGGGCTACAAATTTATTTTTGTCGCAAAAACTTATTGCGACGAAATTTTAACTTTTTGCGACGAAAAATTTCATCGCAAAAAGTCATTTTTCCTGTAGTGAAGCTTCATATATCTATTTTCCTAAACAAACGAAAAATCATACCATTCTCAATCCAGAAAAATGCATCAGCTCAAACAACACAGGACAGTCACATGAACTCCAACTCCCCCTCAAGAACCATCTCTACTTCACTTCATAAGCACTTAGTTTTCACACATAATTCCTCATTCAAGCAACAAAACAATCGGCTTATAATAAGTAGTTTCATTCATAATTCATCATCCATGAAACAAAACAATCAATTTAGAATAGGTCACATGCATAACAAACCAATATCAATTAAAACGATAAAAATACATCACATGATATTAAATATAGTGTTAGAAAATCCCTGCTTGTATTCCAAGCTTATACACCTCTTTGAAACTTTTTCCTCTTTTCCTCTCTTTTCTTCCCTCTCTTTTTCTTCTTCTCCTTCTTCTCTTCTTCTGTCCCTATAACCGTGAGGCTCTCCTCTCTCTATATCAAATTTCCAAGAAAATCCTCTCTTATATATATACAAGGCCTTGATTCATGGGCCTAAACCCACTAATTTTATAACACACTTAATCCTTAAACATAATTTTTAAAGTTTGTAATATATAAATGCTTACCTATTTGTTTTCTTTTGAAACACTACAACCTACCCTCCTAAAAAAAATTTCATCCTCGAAATTTCAAAATATGAGTAAAAAATGACCTCTTGCATTCAAAAGCTCAGGATTCTTTCTTTGAATCTCTGACTCTGACTCCCATATGGATTCTTCATTGCCATGATGCTTCCACAAGACCTTGAGTAATGGGATGGTCTTGCCACGTAGGACTTGCACTTTGTGTCCAAGATTTGAATAGGAACCTCTTCATATGAAACACCTTGTTGAATATCAAACTCACTCCAATCTAGTACATGTGTTGGGTGAGGCTTATACTTCTTAGCATCGATACATGAAATGTGTTATGAATTCCCGATAATTGTAGCGGCAATGCTAGCTCATAAGCTACCTCACCAACCCGCCTTAAAACTTCAAATGGGCCAATGTAGCATGGAGCAAGTTTACCTTTCTGTCCAAAATGCATCAAACCCTTACACGGAGACACCTTTAAAAACATATGGTCACCCACTTTGAATTCTAACGGTCGTCTCCTTTTGTCTACATAGCTTTTCTGTCAACTATGAGCTGTAAAAAAAATATTGATGTATCAATTTCACCTTTTCAGTTGTCTCTCAAACAAGCTTAGGTCCTAATAAGGTAGCTTCTCCCACTTCTATCCAACATGAAAGGGACCTACACGGTCTACCAAAGAGTGCCCTAAAAGGTGCCATTCCAATACTTGACTGATAGCTGTTGTTGTATGCAAATTTCACAAGTGGTAGATGATCCTCCCAATTACCTTGAAAATCCATCACACAAGCCCCCAACATATCTTCCAAAATTTGAATGGTGCACTCTGATTGACCATCAGTTTAAGGATAGAAGGCTGTACTAAATAACAACTGAGTAACCATAGCTCTTTGAAGGCTTTACCAAAATTGAGCTGTAAACCTGGGATCTCTATCTGACACCACTGAAACTGAAACTCCACGCAATCTCACCATTTTTTTAATGTACAGCCAACTCAAAACATCCACTGAATCAGTTGTACGTATAGAAAGAAAGTGTGATACTTTGGTTAACCTATCTACAATCACCCATATTGCATTCTTCCCTTTTAAAGAATGTGGTAATCCAGTAACAAAATCTATGGTGATGTGATCTCATTTCCACTCTGCTACAGGCAATGGTTAGAGTAATCCTGCAGGCCTTTGATGCTTAGCCTTCACTTGTTGACAAGTAAGGCATCTAGCCACATATTCAGCAACATCCCTCTTCATTCCTTTCCACTAAAACTGGCGACATAAATCATGATACATCTTGGTACCCCCAGGATGAATAACAAATTTAGAGTGATAAAATTCCTTAAGGATATCATCTTTACACTCTTTACTTGATGGAACAAAGATCCTGCCCTTGAATTGTAAACTCCCATCCGAACCAATTATCCAATCCATACTTCCATCACCGCATAACACTTACTCATACAAGGCTCTAGTCTCTAAATCTTGATGTTGCAACTCGATCACTCTATGCACAAGAGATGATTAGGCAACAAGTGTAAAAAGGCGAATTTAATCTTCGCGATCCTCAACCAAGATATCATAATCATAAATAGACCGCAACATGCTCCACTCCCCTATCATCGCACTGACCATAGCCCTCGACTTTCTACTTAATGCGTCAGCCACCACATTTGCCTTGCCTGGATGATATTGGATAGAGAAATCATAGTCTTCCCAATACTCCAACCACCTTCGTTGTCTCAAATTCAAGTTTTTTTGGGTGAAAATATATTTCAAACTTTTATGATCACAAAAGACTTTAAACCTCTTGCCATACAGATAACGTCGCCAAATTTTCAAAGCATTTACTATCGCTGCCAATTCTAGGTCATAAGTGGGATAATTCTGCTCGTGAGGTTTCAATTGACGAGATGCATAGGCTATAACCCAACCCTATTGCATTAACACACACCTTAACCCATCTAAGGAGGCATCCGTGAATACTATATAATCAACTACACGTTGTGGTATCACAAGAATAGGTGTTGAAGTTAATCTTTTTTTCAATTCTTGGAATGCTTGCTCACATGCCTCATTCCAATCAAACCTGACTCCTTTCCTTATTAACCTAGTCACTAGTGCAACAAATCGGGAAAAGTTCTCAATAAAACGTCGATAATAACCTACTAGACCTAAGAAGTTGCGTACTTTAATCACATTCTTTGGTCGTTCCCATTTCATAACCGCTTCTACTTTCAATCGATCCACTAAGATTCCTTGTCTTAACAACACATGGCCTAAAAATTTTACTTTTGATAGCCAAAATTCATATTTACTCGGCATAAAGGCGATGCTCTCTCAGTGTTTGAAGTGCTACGCGTAGATGTTGCTCATGTTCAACTTCAGATGAAGAATAAATAAGGATATCATCCACAAATACAATTGCAAATTGGTCTAAGTGAGGTCTGAAAATACGGTTCATCAAATCTATAAAGGCAGTAGGAGCATTAGTTAGTCCAAATGGCATGACCATAAACTCATAATTCCCATAATGGGTACGAAAAGCGGTATTGGGTATGTCTCTTTCCTTTATTCTCAACTAATGATAACTCGAATGAAGATCTATCTTGGAAAAACAACAAGATCTTCTTAACTAGTCAAAAAACTCATCGATCCTAGGTAAAGGATATTTGTTTTTCACTGTAACCCGATTTAACTGCCTGTAATCTATACATAAACGTAATGAACCATCTTTCTTCTTCACAAACAATGTTGGTGCACCCCAGGGAGAAGTATTAGGTCAGAAGAGAATCCCTTCTCTAAGAATTCTTCTATTTGTAGCTTTAGCTCCCTCAACTCTGCGGGAGCCATTCGATAAGGAGCAACTGATATGGGTGCCACACCTGGATACACCTCGATGGCAAACTCCACTTCTCTAGTTCAAGGCAACCCGGGCAATTCTTTAGGAAAAACATCAGGAAAATCACTTACCACACGAGGAAGTTCAGAAATCCCTTTATTAGTCTCTTCTACTAATATACTTGCTATCATGTTCCTGACCCCTTTCTTGTTTTGCGACCCAAGCAAAGGGTAATGCAATAATGCATATTTGTCCCCATAAAAACTGAAAACGATCCCCTCAGGCATGTGAATTATCACTTTCTTCTTGTGACAGTCTAATATAACTCGATAAGCTGACAACCAATCCATTCCTAATATCACATCATACTCAGTGAAATCCATAAGTATCAAATCAAATGACAACCTGTGCCCACTTATCTCTAGCATACAAGAATGGCATATCCTCCCAACTTCTAGAGTATTACCCATAGGTGACTCCACGTGTAATACAGAGTCCAACAAATCAGACTCTAATCCTAATGTAGATGCAAAATGGGTAGATATAAAAGAATGAGTAGCTATAGAATCAAATAAAACAAAGGCCCATGCGTTAAAAACCAATAATGTACCTCCCACAATCATGTTGTCTGCAGGCTCTATCGGCTGAGTCAGAGCAAAAACTCGTCCCCGAGTCATCTGTCCCTGATGTCTATTACTCTGAGATGATCTTGGAAGCCTAACAGATTGAGAAGAAGCTTCCTGAGACCTATAAGATGTTTGATATGAATAAGCATTACGTCCTAAAACGGTGGTCTAAATTGTGACTCAATCCCTTGTCGAGGAGTCAGTTGGGTATAACTAGTGGCACTCTGAGGACCTCTCATCGCTGCTGGACAATCCTATTGAATGTGACTGTGTTGTCTACATCTATAACATCTGGAACACTGACGTTGCAAATGACTTGGTTTCCCACACCCACAACAAACTCTTCGACTCTGTGAAGACCCACTTGACATGGAGCCTTGAGATTACAATTGTTGAGACTGAGAATTAAAGGAAGTCCTACTGAAATAAGTTCTCTATCTCTTTGCTGAACGATCATGCTGTCTCACTTCTCTAGAAGATATGCCAATACCCCCCACCCTGTGACCCTGGGATATCTCTTGTTTTGCAACTAAGGCAATCCCCGCCATATCAGCATATGTCGTCATTCTACATATTACAACTAAGGGTCTGATGTCATCTCTTAGTCCCTTTTGAAATCTCCAAGCCTTGCTAGACTCATCTACCATCAAACCGGGTGCAAAGCAGGATAAGGTAGTAAATCGTGCCTCATATTGTTGCACTATCATGTTCCCCTATGTCAAGTATATAAACTCATTTTCCTTTTGATCACGAAAAACCTTAGGAAAATATTTGTATAGAAAAGCAGTAGAGAAGTCTCTCCATGTAAGGATGTTTCCTTCTTTGATACGCTAAACGGATGTCCACCACTGTAATGCCTCTCCTATCAACAGATGAGTTTCCACTCTAACCCGTAAATCTTTTTCAACTTGCAAAAGATTAAAGAGGTGCTCAACTCGTATAAGCCAATCTTCTGCAACATTCAGATCAGGCTCCCTATTGAAAATAGGTGGATTGTGGCGTTGGACTTCTCTAAGTGCATTCTTCATTCTATTATCGACACCCGTCTCCAATACCAGTTGAGTGGGTGATAGTGGGTTAGCATGAAGAGTATCTCTAACTGTGTTTGCCACTATTTTTGCCAATCTATTGGCCACATCTCTCATAGTTCTATAAAACTCCGACCTCTCGCCACCCTCAGGTGGGTTAGAACTCAAAGCACCTCGCGTACGAGAACTCATTATCTAATTTTGTTAATGGCAGCAACATAAGTGGTAGAATTCTATAACATAGGGAACAAAAACATAACAACAAATATTCAAGGCACATGCAAGATACAAGACATAACTCTACCCCTCCCAAACCATCTACATCCTTTTCCTAAGTCCACAGTAAAGTCTAGGCTCTGATACCACTCTGTGACGCCCTAACATCCCTTATTAAAAGATTTAAAGGTGATTGAATAAGAAATTAATAAGTACATCATCAATATATCGTTTTTATCTCCTTTTTTTTAATATACATCCCATGAATTAATTACAACATATTACCATTTGTTCAAAATAAACTTTACATACACTGGTGACTAAAATCAATACATAAGTTGCTTGTCACATAACAAAATCTCCTATCATAAGTTAGGAGAATTAAGACCGTTCCCAAAAATCATCGTACGAATGCAGACTCCAAGCCCCCTAGGAAAGCTCTGGAACACCACAAGTATGAATATCTTTCTGTGTACCTGTGAAGGGAGGGGTGAGCATGAAGCCCAGTAGGAAAGATTCTAACATTATACTAAATCACATGCATTCAACAATTACTCAATTACAGAGTTACACACCCAATAATAATAAATCAAATAATTACGTTCATTCGCACATAAAATTTATACTCGTGTTCCCCTTGGATCTGTATACAAAACGGCCCAACCAAGGTCCAACACATTACATTTAGATTCGTGTTCCCTTTGGATCCGTATCCGAACGGCCCATCCAAGGTCCAACACATCATGTCATTATATTCGTGTTCCCCTTACATCAGTATACAAAACGGCTCATCCAAGGTCCAACACTAAGAATTTCATATCTGCATTCTCCTTGGATCCGTATGCAAAACGGCCATCCAAGATCTAATGCATACATTTACAACCTGTCAATATAATTTCTACGATAAATATCAAGAAAATACAATTTTTATGAAAAATCTAGGACTTTTCAGAAGTGGGCAGTCGATTTGGGTCAATTCTGAAATTCTGCTCGATACTTGACACTATTCACTCGACACTGTGCCGCTTGACACTTGACACTCGAACATATACATCGAGTCACGCACGTAACACGTAACACTATTCGCTCGACACTTGGCACTAGACACTCAACACTATGCCGCTTAACACTCGACACTTGAACATGCATGTCGAGTCATGCATGGAACACTGGACACTAGACACTCGACACTCAAACATGTACGTCGAGTCTCACATGCAACACGCGACACTGTTCGCTCGACACTCAGTGCTAGACACCTGACACTGTACTGCTCGACACTTGATACTATTCACACCAGACACTCAACATTTACCTCTCGACACTCAACACTGTTTGCACCCGACACTCGACATATGCCTCATGACACTCGACGAACAAATGTCGAGTGTTGTTAGATGAAACATCAGTATTGAAATCCAGAGTTGTGAACCCGTTCTATTAAGTCGATTCAAGCATCTCATTTCTAGATTTTGACTTCCAACTTCAAAAATTCATCCAAAATTCATTTTAACTCCAAATTCAATGAAATTAGCGGCTAAGTAAAGGTTCATATATCTATTTTCCTAAACAAATGAAAAATCATACAATTCTCAATCCAGAAAAATGCATCAGCTCAAACAACACAGGACAGTCACATGAACTCCAACTCCCTCTCAAGAACCATCTCTACTTCACTTCATAAGCACTTAGTTTTCACACATAATTCCTCATTCAAACAACAAAACAATCGACTTACAATAAGTAGTTTCATTCATAATTCATCATCCATGCAACAAAACAATCAATTTAGAATAGGTCACATGCATAACAAACCAACATCAATTAAAACAACAAAAAAACATGACATGATGTAAGTATAGTGTTAGAAAATCCCTACTTGTATTCCAAGCTTATACACCTCTTTGAAACTTTTTCCTCTTTTCCTGTCTTTTCTTCCCTCTTTTTTTCTTCTTCTCCTTCTTCTCTTCTTATCTCCCTGTAACCGTGAGACTCTCCTCTCTCTATATCCAATTTCTGGAGAAATCCTCTCTTATATATATACAAGGACTTGATTCATGGGCCTAAACCCACTAATTTTCCAACCCACTTAACCTTAAACATAATTTCTAAATTTTGTAATATATAAATGCATACCTATTTGTTTTCTTTTGAAACTCTACACCACAACAAAGTGGTTTGGCTGAAAGGATGAATGAAATACTTCTTAAAAGGGTTAGATCCATGTAGTTGAGAATTGCAATGCCCAAGAAGTTTTGGGGAGAAGCAGTCAACAAGGCAACACATTTGATAAATAGATGCCCATCAGTAGCTATTGGTTTCAAGACACCCGAAGAATTGTGAACAGACTCACCTTCGAGCTGCAGTCATTTGAGGGTGTTTGGTTGTGTGGCGTACGCACATATTAAGTAGGGTAAATTAGAGCCAAGGGCAAGGAAATGCATGTTTGTTAGCTATCTAGATGGTGTGAAAGGATACAGGTTGTGATGACAAGAGTCAAATGTTTCAAAGTGTTTCACGAGCAAAGATGTCACCTTTAGAGAGTCGAAGTTCTATTTTGTGGGTTGTTGTAAACCTCAGTCGATACCTAGTAAGAATGCTATGGATGTAGATAGTGTTGGGACTAAGGTGGAGCTCCATGAAGTCGAAGATTCTAGGGAGGAAGAGCCAAGTGAAATGGTTGAACATGACGACGCTGAGGAAGTCCTTGATGAGTTTGACGACTTAAGAAACTATCAACTAGCAAGAGATCATGATACGAGGACAGTAGCACCACCGATAAGGTATGGTTATGCTGATCTAATAGCTTTTGCTCTATCTATATTTGAGGAGACTGATGGTAATGAGCCTATAAATTATAGAGAAGTGATGACTAGCAGAGATAGAAGTCATTAGCAGTAGGCAATGATGAAAGAAATGGATTCTTTGAATAAGAATCATACTTGGATCTTGGTTGATAATGTTACTAGATAGAAGGTAACAAGTTGTAAATAGGTATTTAAACAAGAAGAAGATTCACATAGGGATGGAAAGCGTAGGTACAAGGCTAGGCTAGTTGCAAAAGGGTTCACCCAAATGGAAGGCATTGATTTCAATGAGGTTTTCTCTCCTGTTGCGAAACACACTTCCATTAGAGTACTACTTGCACTAGTAACCCAGTTTAATATGGAGTTAAAGCATATGGATGTCAAAATCGCATTCCTTCATGGTAATTTGAAGGAGAGGATTATGGTGGTGCAACCTGAAGGTTTTGTAAAAGCAGGAAGTGAAGACAAAGTGGGCTTGTTGAAGAAATCTTTGTATGGCCTCAAGCGATCACCATGACAATGGCATTTGAAGTTTGATGAGTTTATGATCAAACATGGGTATACCAGAAGTAAATATGATAGTTGCATGTATGTCAGGTGGTTAAACAATGGAGTTAGGACTTTCTTGTTGTTGTATGTTGATGACATGTTGATTACATCGACGAAAATGGAAGAAATTCAAAAACTGAAAATGCAATAGAACAAGTAATTTGAGATGAAAGATTTGAGTTTTGCTGAGAAGATTTGGGGATGAAGATCAGTATAGATAGAGATAGAGGCTTGTTATTTCTCCCTCAAGATAACTACATGCTCAAAATACTTGAGAAGTTCAACATGGCTGGTACAAAGAAGGTACAGTCTTATTTGTCAGCTCACTTTAAACTTTCATCGTCACATTCTCTAGTACAAATGTAGAGAAAGAGGAGATGGCTAAAATTTCTTATACTAGTGCTTTTGGAAGTTTGATATACTCCATGGTGTGTACAAGACCTAACTTGGCGTATGTAGCCAGTTCGATGAGTCGTTCCAGAGCAAATCCGGGTAGATATCATTGGGAAGTTGTCAAGTGTACATTCAAATATCTCAAGGGTACTTCAAACTACAGGCTAGTGTACAAGAGGAGCAAAGATATGGATGAAAAGCTGATGGGTTATATGGATGAAGATTTTGCAGGTGATCTTGATAAGAGAAGGTTTTTAATCAGTTATATGTTCACGTTGTTAGGTTGTACCATTAGTTGGAAAGCCAATTTGTAATCAATTGTGGCTCTTTCAACGATTGAAGCAAAGTATATTGCTGCTACAGAGGTTGTAAAAGAAGCATTGTGGCTGCGAAGGCTTGTTGGTGAGTTTGGTGTGAGACAAGACAAGGTAAAAGTGTTTTGTGACAACCAAAGTGTAATACATTTGACCAAAAACCAAATGTATCATGAGAGAACCAAACATATAGACATCAAGCTGAATTTCATCAAGATGTCATTACGGAAAGGGAAGTTTCAATAGTTAAAATTCACATTGAACGAAATCTGGCAGATATGATCACTAAGCCTGTTACAAGTGTCAAGTTCAAAACTTGTATGGATTTGATATGAGTAATGTATGGACCGTTTTAGCTTGAAAGTACACATGGCTGGAATCTACTATGGTGGTTTACAGTATGGAACACAAGCTTGATCCAAGGTGGAGATTTATAAAGTTTGTTGCTCAACTTATGTAGTGTAGGTAGAAATATGGCGTCACAACTGCGCTAGAGCACCAGATGCAATATTAGACGTCAAAGGATACAGCGTTAGACATGAAAGGCAGTGACTTTGGCATAGTCGCACAATGAGTTTTGCACAGGAGCACAGAATTAGCGTAGGAACGTAGGTAATTATACGTAAGGGGCGTAGGTTCTAGGTCTGGAATACGTATGAAGGCAGAGAGTTTGTGTCGGAGCGCAAGTCTATTTCTTAGTAGAATTAGGATTTCTTGGCATGCAAGTTATTGGCCTATAATCCTTAGATATAAATAAGGTATGTGTTTCCAGTGTAAATAGAGAGGTCTAGGAAGTCAGAGAGAAGAGAGGAAAGAAGAGAGTTAGGGTTTAGAGATATTGGGAGTTTCTTGTAGAGGAAGAAACTAAAATTTTTTTTCTAGTTGTCCCTGTAAACACTCTTGTATCTCTTATTTTTCACCATAGTGGATTGATTATTACCAGCAACTAGACGTAGGATCATGTTTCATCGTCTGAACTAGTATAAATCCCCGTGTTCTTGTGTTTTTCTTTTGGTTTACTTTACTTAGGTGTGATTAAATCTCCTAGTTTAATTATGCGTTAAGCTGCTTGTAAGTGTGTGCCACTCTTCTTTACAACAGATCATTTAGAAAAGTTTTCTAAAATGAGGGAATATGCGTGCCCATATGAAGCATATGCAACCAACAAACTTATCACATTAAACTCTATATAGCACCCACACCTGCCCATCAAATTTAGAAAGTTTCAAACTTAAAGTCTATCTGGTTGGGTTTTTCTATTTATCAAAAGAGTTTTTTTTAATGTCAAAGCTCTTTCAAATTTTTTTTGTGTAGTTTGGTTGCCACCTGATAAGAGCTTTTTTATGATTAAAAAAGCTTCTATACATCTACTAGAAGAAGCCCAGAATTGAGGCTTTTGAAAAAAAATCTTTTTTAGCTTTTTTAAAGTTCTGAAATGTTAAAGATACCCTCATGTAATTTTAAAAATTTGACTTTATTCTTTTCTTATAACAAAACTCTATTTTAATAATTTAATTATAAAAAGTACTTATATATTTGTTCTATCAAATAATCAATAATTTTAGGATAAAAGTTTTACTTCAAAAAGATCTATCTCAACATGCTTTATTTGAAGAAGTTGAAATAAATAGATCCTTAATTATTATAAAGAAACCTTTACGTATGTATAATCTGTCAAGCATAACTTTTATTAAAGAATTAACATAAATATAAGCATTTTGTTTTCTTAATTCATATGAACCTGTCAAATCAATCCCGTAATTGTTTTCGTTTATTTTATCAAAGAAACAATATTAAAATAAAAAATTTTATGTACTGACTATACATACATAAGAATTAAGAATTTCAAGTGAATCGATATATGAAATAGAATTCATATTCACAAACCATAGAAACAAATTAAACAAAATAGAAAAGAAAACCAATAACTCTTTCATAAGTGATGATAATTGAACTCTTGTATGGTCCACCAGCCTCATCCATTAAATCTGCAAATTAAATTGTCAAAATTATGATAAATTTATATACTATTGTTAGAATCAGATGAATCCTGTCTAAAACAATCTAAAAGGTACAACCAAAAGCGTCAATTTATGGACACAACGTAACTATTTCATGTATCGGTATCATTATGGAGTGATCAGACGGAGACCATAAATTGTTAAAAAAATTTTCTATAAGAAGAGGTAAGGGCGCGTGGTCTTTTTCAACTATTTAATATATATAAAGTGAAAACATTAGAAAGTGTTTTCGTTTAAGTTGCAAAGTTTTTTAATCTTAAATGGCAGAAAAGTTTGGATTAGAAGCGAATTCTAAGTTTAATCAAGTAAGCATCCAATAATCTGGAAGCTCACAACAGTCAACTAATTGATGGTTATGTATCCATTTAATTAGTGTTACAGCACGTCTTGTCCTCAAATATATGTTAATTATGAATTGTGATGGCTTGAAGAGAATATGGAAATATTCTCAGCTAGGTTGTTCAATAATAATGCAATGAAGGGCCCTCGTATTTGCTTCCTAATTCAACACAAATAAGCATTACCAGTTTTTTCCAAGGCGTTGTCTTTATCTTTTTGTTGAATTCCTTGGATTGAAAAAGACATAGATTGGCCCCATCAATTATATATTTTATTGGTAGATAGCATGTGGTTCTGTTTCTCTTTCGGCATAGCATGATCATTGTCTAGTTCATGCCTAGGATTTAGAAACATAAATTTGTCGTCATTATATAGATCTTTTTCATTGTAAATTTCGCAATCATATATGGTTGAATATTCAATTTCTAAGTTGACAGTTCTGTTGTTACCTGGGAACGACTGATCATCGATTCGAGTCATTTAGAATTTTTTATGTTCTCTCTCTAACCGGGAAAGAACAGAGCACAGTGCTCTGATTACGGCTTGAAATAAATTAAGAAAGTAGAAATTTCCATTGACTGATATCTGTTTCTAAGAAAATTTGTGATACTAGATTTGAATTCTTTCTAGAGCTTGACGAGTAGGGGTGTGTATATGGTATGGTGTTGTATCGTTATACTATTCTCATACCATATATAGGTCGAATTTTAGATTTTTATATCATACCATATCATTCTTGAATACAATACCATATCACATCCCCTATGATAGGTTAATTAAATACAGGTATGGTTTGATATTTTTGGGTAGTTGATCAAACTGACCAAAATATGGATAATATTTTACTATGTATTTTTAATTATTTTAAAGTTCATTTATAGTTTTTTTTTCAAGATTTTGACACTTTGAGTTCTTATTTTGACATTATTTAATATTATGATTCATAAAGTTTGTACTAAATAAAAAAATAAAGCAATTACATATCCTTAACAATACAAATAATGAAGTAACTATATATTCTATAACAACACAAATAATCAAGTAACATCGTATCTATAACAATACAAAAATATCATGTAACTACATATTCTATAACAACACGAATACTCAAGCAATTACATTATTTACTATTTCAAAATTCAAGCAAAATGATAGAAAAATGATAGCTGATTAGGGATTTAGGATTACTCTTTTCATTATATACTCTATTAGTGTATATAGCACTCACACATACAAACTATACATAACCAATTATAAATTGACACGTGGCATAATTTTTATTTTTTAAAAAAAAAGTATGGTATGGTATGATATTTTCGAGTTTTTACAAAAATACCCGCCATCATACCATACCATAGGGGTTTTTCAAAATATTTACCATATCATACCCTATATTCTTTTTATACCCTACCCTACCTCCACCATACCATGGCAGCTATGTCGGGTTCGGGTGGATGGGTAGGTACCATGCACACCGTCAATGACGAGGCCTTATTTGTTTTTAAATTCTAAAAATATTTCCTAGAAACATAAATATATTAATATATTTTAAATTAATATTAATCGTATATTATTTTTAAAATTAAAAAAATTCAAAATCAACTATATATTTTTTCTGAATTTTAATAACATAAACACACAATTCAAAAATAAATATTCTTATAAATGAGAGTTCTGTCCTCTTAGGTTTCTCAAATGAGGGGGACAAGTATTATTAATGAAAGCATGAACTTTTCATGGATAAGATTATTTGTATAGGTAGTTAGAGAATTGCCCTTGTTGCAAGAAATGAATCTCAAACATTATCAATAATTGTAGTGACTTGTCCTACATTATATAGTTGCAAGAATAGATTTTACATTTCTAAAGAGGAGACCCCCTCCATGTAATAAACAGGTCTTTCCGGATATAATTAAAACTATCACATCATAATTATATTATTTATTACATCATCATACTATCTGCTTAATAAGCGTATATAAAATATATATAATTTGATATAGAAAATTTGAGATATAATTTGGAAGAATATATTATTCTTAATTTATTGCACACTTTATGTTGTTTGTCTTTTATTGCGTTGTTGTTTGTGACTAATATACCATTTTCATTCACAGATTGTTCCGGGTTTTTGGTGGTAGAAATTTGAGATGGGGCAGGGATGTTAACAAAAGAATAAAATAAAAGAAAGTGCTGCAGCAAATCTATCAAGTTTCAGCTTGAGAGAGAATATGTTAATTAACTTGGGGGTCAGGGTTGCTTGGGTAATAAAATCTTTATCATGTCTTCTGTACGTGGTTCACAAACTTACATATATCTATATCTATATGTCATGCAGATTAATATTTAATAATCATTATGGGAGGGTTAAAAAGCTAAAACATTATTTTTTTTCGCTCCAATAACATATTAAAAACCATTTAACCGCTTAAATTAAGTTTTTCAAGTTATTTTTAACTTCAATACCGGTACTGACAAGGAAACTCTTTGTTTTCTAATTCGCACAAATCTCTGAAACTAGTTCAACTACATAATATTAAGCTCTTTAATTTGCATGGTCCAACAGGGCCACCACCCACCCATCAAATCTACAATTTTTCAACTTAATTATTATGAAGAAACTTTTATTTAACAGTCTCTCAAGCACAACCTTTTATCATAGAATTGGAATCTAAACCAATCTAAAAGGTTTTCGTTGTAATAATACTACTACGAATAAAATAATTAGTTGGCCTAAGAAAGTTCTATCATCAGAAGACATAAAGCTACCAAACTCTAAGCACATTAGTGTTGGGCTTTTTTTTTTTTTTAATACCAACCAATGAAGTGATAAAAACAGTACCCACATCATGTACATAAAATATATAGAAGGAAACTGCATATCATTATAGAAAACTATAAGAATATAGAACTGTAAAATTGTCCTTCACCAAGTCTAACATACCTGTTGGACGTTTTGAATATTCAATGTTTCATGATTACTGACCCTTAATATTATAACAAAAGTTATTGTGAGTTTGTCAATTTGATGCTTAAGAATAAAACAGAGAAAAGGTATTGCAATAATATTCTACTTCTAATTAGATTCTAAGGCTGCTAACTGCTTATTCTCAAAAAGGTTATCAAAAAGTTGAGAAGTGCGGCCACTCAAAAAAGCAGCACTGAAGGGCCCCATGGTACGCTGTTTCTTTTGTTTATTGGTTTGTTGGATAACTATTTACAGTTGCACATACGAGTTGTCGTATTAACGATTATATATTGAATATTGTAGAGTCTATATGGGGATTCGCATATTTGATTTGGATATAAGCTTCTTTTTATGTAAATATATATAACATCTTCTTGTCCAAGAACTTCGTTGACAATCGTTGAATACTGTCAACACGGGATAAAGTTGTGTTATTAGGTCGTATTTAGCGCGCGACATTGTATAGTATTATTTTTAATAATTGCATTGCATTGTATTGTATTGTATTAATTAATGTTATGCATAATATAGTGGATGTTTGGTGAAACATTGTATTGCACTATTTTTTATACTATACTATACTATATTTATGTTTAGAGTATTTTTAAATTATATTATATTATCTTTTATTTCAAAAATTAATAACATATTATTAAATAAATGAAATATCATTTTTATACCAAATTAAATAAATTAAATACTAAATAAAATAATTATAACCTACAATTATAAAAATATACAATCTTCCTTATATTTAATTTATATAAATTTTGAGTTAGATAAGAATTTCTCATTATTTACAATCTCAAGATTAGATTAGTTGATCACTCCAGCATGAAAATAAGATTAATTTCTAAAATCTCTGCCATGACATTAGAAATATTGATTAGGTGCTCTTTATTGCTGAAAAATGAAAGAATTTCCTCTTTGTTAATTTAAACCCAAACTATAACCAGGCTTCTTTGTCACTCCTCTATCATACATCAGTGCTTGCAACTCTGTTGCGTCATCTAAATAACCTTCCGACATGAACACATTTGAGAGAAGCACATAAGTTGCAGGATCGTTAGGCTACAGCTCTATAAGCTTGTTGGCAGAGCGCACAGCAGTTTCTCTATTACCATGAACATGACAAGCACTAAGTAGAGCTTTGTAGATAGATGGTCCTGGATCTATGGGCATCGCACTAATAAAGGACTCTGCTTCACTGAGATACCCAGCAGCATAATGCTCTACTCTGGGAGATTCAACTGAAACATCATCTCTCATCAAATAAAAATAATCGAGTCCCTTATAATAAACCCAGCATGGCTACAAGTAGACAACACAGCAAGGAATGTGGTACCATTTGGTCGGATCTCAGTTCTTCGCATTTGTTCAAACAACTCTACAACCTTGTTACCATTGTTAGTCCTAAGACTACATGATAATTTTGATGATAACAATACACATTGATTAATTGAGATTTACTAACATGTTTATTTATGTGCAAGAGTAAGATCATTGAAATAATTGTAAATCAAGAAGAAGCTTATTAAAATGAAGTGTTGAAGCCAAGGAGAAGACTACATGTTAAAGGTACCAAAGTTTAAGAACAAGTGTAAGGTTGTCCAAATCATCATGCAAGTTGAAAGACAAATGGAAGTAGTTAACACGAGCACCGAATACTCTTTTGGACATATCTTGAGATAGAAAAATCAAAATGACTTGATTCTTATGGCATTAGAAAGATGACTTAATGGGTCACATTTCATATTTTTTAAAGAAATTCAAATTTCAAATGGAAGGCTGACATAATTGACATGCAATTCGGTGGACTGACACAGAGAAGAAAAATCAACTCACATGAGCACCGAATAATGTTTTGTCCATATCTTAAGATAGAGATATCCAAATGCTTTAATTCTTAATTTTTTGGATCAAATATGCAGATCTTTTATGTTTGAAGAAATTCAAATTTCAAATAGAAGGCTGACAGAATTAACATGTAATTCGGTGGACTGACACAAGGAAGAAAAATCAAGTCACATGAGCACCAAATGGTTTTTTAGCTATATCTTGATCTACAGATATCCAAATGACTTGGTTCTTGATGCGTTGGAAAGCTTATTAAAATGTGCAGATATTTTACGTTTTGTAGATTTTTAAATTTCAAACAGAACATTGACAAAAATGCCAGACAAAATTACGATTTTTATGGTGGGCAAAAACTTTGTAGTTGGTGTCTTCACTTGGCTAAGTTCATCCCATTTGCCTATAAAAGGAGCCCTTCTCCCATGCATTCAGTAAAAAGAAGAGACAAGAATCTATCAAGCCATAAATAAGGGAAATATCAAGTTTAGATAGCTTTTATATTCTTTATCTACTCTTTGAAGAGAGTTATACTTTTGTTGTAAAAAGTTTCTTTGTTCTTGTATTGTGGTGAGGGTGAGATCTACTTGTAAAGGATAAAAGTTATCCTTGAGAGAACTCTTTCCTTGGTGAGGTTGTTCATCAAGAAGAACTCTTGGTGTGGTGTTATCAAGGGTTGAAGGAAGTTGCCTTGGTGAGGTTGTTCATCAAGAAGAACTCTTTGTGTGGTGTTATCAAGAGTTGGAAGAAAAAGTCTTGGTGAGGTTGTTCATCAAGCAAGTTGTAAAAGATTTCTACAACTTAGTTGAATGCTTAGCTCGTGGAGCTAGGAGCCCGTGGACGTAGGCAAGGTCCCCCCCCCCTGGATACAAGCTTCGTTCGTCTCCCATTATGTTGTAAACCACTACCCCCCATATCGTACTACCTCGTGGAGCTAGAAGCCCACGGACGTAGGCAAGGTTTGCCGAACCACGTAAATTGAGTTTGTACTCTCTCTATCCCTATCTGTTTATATTTACTTGCACTTGTGATTGTTCATTATTGTATTCTCTTGATTACATCTTTAATAACTTCTAATTTCATCTTCTTCACCTTTATTCTCAAAGAAAGAGTTAAATAATTTTCATCTTTCAAGAAAAGTTTTCTAAATCTGTTTTTATAAATAAAAACCCAATTCATCCCCCCTCTTGGGTTGCCATACCTGGGTCAATAAGTGGTATCAGAGCAAGGTTGCTCAATTTTTTAAATCTTAATTGATTTTTGAGCTATGGCAACTTTTAATTCAACTTCATATGTTGAGGGGCTTTCTATCTCTAGACCTCCTTTTTTTAATGGAAGTGATTACTCTTATTGGAAAACTAGAATGAGTATTTTCTTGAAATCTTTTATTATGATTTGTGGTCTATTGTTTTGAAAAGACCTTTTGTTCCTACGAAAATTGAAAATGGGGAATGCATGCTTAAAGAACCTAAAGAGTTTAGTGAAGATGATAAAAAGAAATTGAGTTTAAATGCTAAAGCTATGAATGTGTTTTATTGTTCTCTAGATAGAAATGAGTTGAATAGAATATCTACTTGTTCTACGGCACAAGAAATATGGCACACACTTGAAGTAACTCATGAAGGAACTAGTCAAGTCAAAGAATCCAAAATTAGTATGCTAGTTCATAGTTATGAGCTTTTTAAGATGAAATCGGATGAATCAATTTCTGAAATATTTACTAGATTTACGGATATTATTAATAGTTTGAAATCTCTTGGCAAATCTTATTCTAATGTTGAAATGGTGACAGCAAAATCTTGGGAGCCAAAGGTGACAGCAATTCAAGAAGCAAAGGACCTCACCAAACTACCATTAGAAGAACTTATAGTTTCTCTCATGACTCATGAAATCACCTTGAAGGAGAATGAAGAAGATTTCAAGAAAAAGAAAAATATCGCTTTCAAATCTTCAACAAAAGAAGATGATGAGTCTGACGATGAAGGAGATGATGAAGATCTTGCATTCATCACAAGAAAGCTAAAAGGATGATTAGAAGAAACCAAGGATTCAAGAAGAATTCTAGAAGGGAGTACAAAAGGCAAAGCTCAAAGCAAGATAAGAAAAATGATCAAGTCATTTGCTATGAGTGCAAGAAACCGGGACATGTAAAGATGGATTGTCTTTACTTCAAGAGTCAAAACAAGAAATCCAAAGCAATGAAAGCCACAAATTGGGATGATAGTGAAGCTAGCTCCACCGAAGAAGAAGATTATGAAGTGGCAAACATGTGCTTCATGGCTTTAGTGAAGATGAGGTAAGTATTCTAAATTATGATCCTAAACTTTCATATGATGAATTACTTGAAGCATTCCAAAATTTACATGTGCAAGTTGATAAGCAAAATTCAAAAATTAATGCTTTCAAAAAGAAGTCAAAAATCATGTTATCTCAATTAGAAGAGGTGTTAGAAATAAATGAAGCTTTAGAAAATGAAAATGAAATTTTAAAGCAAAAAGATTTTGAAAGTTTGGAAAATCAAATACATTTATTAAAAACTGAAAATGAGATTTTAAAACAAAAGAATTTTGATAAATTAGAGAAAGAAAATGTTATTTTGAAAAAGGAAAA
>SNVD02010708.1:0-48273 GCA_013180625.2 Boswellia sacra | reverse complement strand
ATTGTTAGCCCTAAGGCTACATGATAATTTTGATGATAACAATACACATTGATTGATTGAGATTTACTAACATGTTTATTTATGTGCAAGAGTAAGATCATTGAAATAATTTTAAAATCAAGAAGAGGCTTGTTAAAATGAAGTGTTGAAGCTAAGGAGAAGACTACATGTTAAAGGCACCAAAGTTTAAGAACAAGGATTGACTCAAGGAATGTGATACATGAGCAATGTTCAATCAATTGGTCATATATATCTCTACAAATATCCAAATGATGTGATTCTTGAGCCTTTGGAAAGCTACTCAATTTATAACATTTCATATGTTTTAATGAAATTCAAATTTCAAGTGTAAGGTTGTCCAAATCATCATGCAATTTGAAAGACAAATGGAAGCAGCTGACATGAGCACCGAATACTCTTTTGGACCTATCTTGAGCTAGGAAAATCAAAATGACTTGATTCTTATGGCATTGGAAAGAGGACATAATGAGGAACATTTCATATGTTTTTAAGAAATTCAAATTTCAAATGGAAGGCTGACATAATTGACATGCAATTCGGTGGACTGACATAGAGAAGAAAAGTCAACTCACATGAGCACCGAATGGTGTTTTGGCCATATCTTAAGATATAGATATCAAAATGCTTTGATTCTTAATTTTTTGGAAGCTTATTCAAATATGCAGATCTTTCATGTTTTGAAGAAATTCAAATTTCAAATGGAAGGCTGACAGAATTATCATTCAATTTGGTGGACTGACACAAGAAAGAAAAATCAAGTCACATGAGCACCGAATGGTATTTTTGCCATATCTTGAGCTACAGATATCCAAATGACTTGATTATTAATGAGTTGGAAAGCTTATTCAAATGTGCAAATCTTTTTCCTTTTTGTAGATTTTTCAAATTTCAAACAGAACATTGACAAAAATGGAAGACAAGATTACTGTTTTTATGGTGGGCAGAAAATTTGGAGTTGGTGTCTTCACTTGATTAAGTTCATCTCATTTGCCTATAAAAGGAGCCATTCTCCCATGCATTCAAGGAGAGCAAGAGAAGCATTTTATCAAGCAAAAAGCAAGAGAAATATCAAGTCTAGAGAGCTTTTATATTATTTATCTACTCTTTGAAGAGAGTTATACTTTTGTTATAAAAATTATCTTTATTCTTGTATTGTGGTGAGAGTGAGATATTCTTGTAAAGGATAAAAGCTATCCTTGAGAGAACTCTTGTTTGTGTTTTATCGAGAGTGAAGGGAAAAAAGTTGCCTTGGTTGAGGTTGTTCATCAAGAAGCACTATTGGTGTGGTGGTTTTATCACTGGTTTAGACGAATGGAAAGTTGCCTATTGGTGTAGTGTTCATCAAGAAGAACTCTTGTCGTTTTCTCAGGGGTTGACAAGGAAGTTGCCTTGTTGAGGTTGTTCATCAAGAAGAACTCTTGGTGTGGTGTTATCAAAGGTTGAAGGAAAAAGTCTTGGTGAGGTTGTTCATCAAGCAAGTTGTAAAGAATTCTACAACTTAGTGGAAAGCCTAGCTTGTGGAGCTAGGAGCCCGTGGACGTAGGCAAGGTTTGTCGAACCACGTAAATTGAGTTTACACTCTCTCTATCCCTTTCCTCTTTACATTTACTTGCACTTGTGATTATTCATCATTATTATTCTTTTGATTACATCTTTGATAAATTCTAATTTCATCTTCTTCACCTTTATTCTCAAATAAAGAGTGAACTAATTTTGATCTTTTAAGAAAAGTTTTCTAAATCCGTTTTGATAATTAAAAACCCAATTTACCCCTCCTATTGGGTTGCCATACCTGGGTCAATATTCTCCCCCCTTCAAGTTATGAAAATAAAACCCTAAAATGTGTTTATATACTCTGCTACAGTAACCTGCTACAGTGCCCCATATTATACATGCTACAATAATTTGTGGAATTACATTTCTACACTTCTCACACTGTTTTGATTATAAATTTCGGTACACTGAATGGATTTATGAACCGTAAATTTCTCTAGAAAATAGACTTCGAGACCTTTCTAACGGTATATAAAATGTTATCCAGTTCATTGTATATTAATACAATTAAATCCTAGAAGATGGTTGACTAGCAGAGGTGAAAATGAAGGGTTTTACTCCATTTTTATGCAAGTTGCTCCAAAACTCCTACAAATATCAAAACCACAAAAAAACATAAAAATACCAAGGAATATAGCAAAGAAACATGGACGAATTAATATGAAAATGATATATAAATAGACACCTAACAAATTCTCCCACACTTAAACTTTGCTAGTCTTCAAGCAAGTACAACGATATGAAACAAAACTAAACCGAAACAGAATCAAAGAAAAATTAAAACACACAAATACTTCAACTTGGAAATGGGCCTCAAAGATTGTACTTAATTATAACCCAAGGAAAACTTCAAAATAATGCACTTGATCAAGAATTTCATCTCAAAGATTAGTTTTACTTCACTTCAATTCCTCAAGTGTGTGTGTGTATAGCCATTCTCACTTAATCACTTGTAACCCGGATGAGTTTGTGCATAAAAATGAATCATATTTAATATTGAAGATGTGTATATAACTGAACTTCATAGGCCTGTTTTTCAAGTCACTCTCCACTAATGTAGATATGCATAACACCAAGGATCAAGTAGGACTTTATTAAGCTTGTAACGTTTGGCTTGGGTGAAGGTATGATAAAGGATAATAATTTGGCTTAAATCACCCACAAACACATAAATCATTCAAGACTATGTAGAGCTCAACCCTATAACACAACTTTATTTCAATTTACCAGGTTACTCCCCCAAACTTATTTAGAACACTCAATCTTCTTTTTTTCTTCTTTTTTTCTTTTTTTTTTTTTGTAGAAAACAAAAGAAACTACACCCCCACACTTTGTTATTTCATTCTTTTTAAGAACACCCAAGGGTATAGATCTCTTTTTCTTCCTTTTTTTTTATTTAACTGCAATTCCCCTCCCCCATACTTAAACAACACATTGTCCTCAATGTGTAAGTACGTGGAAGATAAGTACAGATTTTTTTCTCTTTTTTTCTTTTTTTACAAACATAATAAGACTCACTTGCATTGCTCATGCCACAATCCAACCTCTTCTAACTTCCCAAAACCAGAACATAATTCAAAATGTCATCGTGAATGATCTACATGCTCATAGGTAAGGGACAAACTGTTTGGAAAAAAAATTCATTTGAGATTAGGAAATCTTTTTAGTGAGTTAACAAAAAAAAAGGCTTACAAAGGCTCAAAGGGGTAACTAGGGATCAATTTCAGTCAAGGTTGGCTATTAAGGCTCAAACGGTCCAAAGATGGCCTAAAACATTTCCCCAATGTTGCACAGTCTAGGATTTCGCCTCGAGTGACCATCAAACAAGTTCTAGAATTCATTGAAATCTGAAGAAACATTTAAATTACATAAACTTTCTCTAAGTGAACAAAAAACTCAGTGATAATAGCTCAGTGCTCAATGTTGCGCAAGGAATCAAAAGCAAAGCGAAAACCAATAAACATTTCAAGCACACAGATCCATGCATCATTTATCAATTTTCAAGAGTTATTCTTAATTCAATCATTATCTTATCATTGACCCACAAAATGCAAGAAAAGAGGTACGTGGCGTTGTTACACCTGAGTCAAGATTGTATATTTCAACAATCCTTAGGACCAGTAGCCCGCAAACTTAAGGTTTCCAGCCTATATACCTTTATTATGAAAGAACAAAACAAGAAACGAGATACTTCAAACAACATGAAATAAACAAACTGCGGATTTATTTAGAGAGAATGCGTTTCAAGAGTTAAGGAAACCCCATATTCTGCCATTCTCAGGTTTTTCCACAATGTTTTTTTTTTCAAATCGAAGCTGATAAAGACAAAAACACATAACAACTCTAAATTACACAAAACTAAACTTACTCATAAAATAACAAAGTCCAACAAGCCAGCAAACAAAAACAAGTCAGTTAGAATGGGTCTAAAAAGTTAGAAGTTAGCCTCCTTATTCAGCCATTATGGATTGAAGAGATCCAGAATGCGTTTCAAGAGGAATTGAACTTTTTAAGCCACCACTCTAAAAGCCATGATTAGAAAATATTACCTGGGGTGAAAGAAATAACCTGAAAAAAAAAACTCAAAAGAAATGACATGAAAAATTTTAAATAAACACACTAAAAAGAAAGTAAACAAAAGTGAAGCAAACCAATAGATGGAGATTACAGATGGAGCGTTAAATCCAGTCTACGCCTTTTATTGCCTTCTCCAAACCAGTCTATTCGAGCCGTTGTTGGATCAGGCGAATAGACGAATTCTTGTAGTTTATCAATTAACTCCCCTGCAGTTGAAGCTGTAACCAGGATTTGCCTTGCCAACTGTGAGATGAAGTTGTTTTCTACAGCTTGATCAAGAAAAGACAACAAACCATCAAAAAAATTATTGACATTTAATAAACCAATGGGTTTCCGATGGATGTTTAGCTGTGTCCAAGAGGTGATTTGAAAAATCTCCTCGAATGTACCATAACCACCGGGCAAAGCTATAAATGCATCAGATTTAATGACCATATGTGCAATACGCTCATGCATACTAGAAACCTGTAACTCTTCCCCTATAGTGTTGCCCACGATATCTGGTACAACTAATGGTTTAGGGATAATGCCAAGAACTTTGCTCCCTCCCAGGGATGCAGCTGTCGACACACACCCCATTAACCCAAGACTACCCCCTCCATAAATCAAATGAATACCCCTCGCAGCTAATGTCCTACCAAGATCAAGAGCTGCTGTTGTAAACTCTCCATCTTTACCAAATTGCGATCCACAAAATACGCATATATTTTGGAATCGCCGAATTGGTGTTTTTTCCATTTCTAAAAGTGCTCTAAACTTGTGCAAGACAATGATGTACGTTAGGTATTATGCGATTCAAGTGCAAGACAGGTTATAAAATGACATTTGAGAATATGCAAAATGGATATATACACACGTAAAACTCTCAAATTTGACACATGGGGACATAATTTTGGCGGGGGTTGCTCGATGTAGATTTATCGCCCCGAGATTTGAAAAAAATAGATATGCTTTCGGTGGAGTTTGACAAAACCTCTACACTTGTGTACCACGTGAAGCATGAAAAATGGAGATATACTTTCGGTGGGGTTTGACAAAGCCGCCACACTTGTCTCCCACGTGAAGCATGAAAAGTATAAATATACTTTCGGCAGAGGTTGACAAAACCTCCACACTTATCTCCCACGTGTGCTTATGTCATGGGGTAGTCATATGGTTTGTCAAAAAGAAAACTTGAAATTAAAAGAAACAAAATCAACAAACAACAACAACACAAAAACAACATTGATAATCAGATCAAACGAAACAAGAAAAAAAAATTCTACAACAACAACACACATTCAAATATAAAGTAGTTGTGATTGTGGCTCACATCTTCCTCTGGTTTTACGTCCAGTAACGGCTGAAACGCCTTCTATGAGTCGTGGATTTGCTTTCCATCCAGTTTTCTTATAAACTGGCAAACAGGGTCGTTTTTAGTCAGATTCCCTAGACTATAACACTGCAATTCATCACGAAATTGTGTCCATAGATAAGCAATTCACGCTGAACAAGTCCACAAGAATGTGACTCGAGAGTTAACAAAACATTATCCAGCGACTCATTACTCAGACCATTCTTAATAAACAAAAGTTTATCTTCTCTATTCCTGGACACAAAGCCTAATGAACGACAAGTCTGGTTACAATTCTATCTAGCACATTTATAACATACTTGTAACCTTTTTGCTCTTCGCCTCTTGGCGTAGTAGGTCTTTCCTAGACCAGGCATGTATTTTGCTAGATTAATATCAAGCTCACCGGACAATCTTACCTTGGCTTCGATAAGCCATCGGATATCCACAGGCACATTTAGGAGCATCAACGCCCAAAGTCTAGTCATCCGCACTTTATACATTTTATACACAGCATTTTGAGGAAGTGAAGGGAAATATTTACGAAGGTTTGACATAAAGATATTGGCATCCATTGAAGACAAGAAAAGGAGAGATATTACCGATAATGCAATTGAGTTTGTTTTTCTCCAAGATATGCACGTTTCAAAACTTTGAGCAATTACTTCAGCTCCCGCTTGGATGTTTCCTCAAGCTATTGCACAAATAAATTCGAAGTACGGAATAATCAAATTAAACAAAAGGAAGGAAAAGAACAGAGCAGAAATAAAACTAAAGACACATAAAAGAGATAACAACACAATAGCAAACAAAAGTCAAAAACAAGTAAAAAATATAAAAACAAATGAGACAGATGGCAAAGAGAGATAAAACCTGATCAAGTTGATGGCCTACGAAATGAATCTCCTTGAGACACAAAAATCGATCATTATTACCTCATTTTATTTTTCTTTTCTTCTTTTTTTTTTTTAATTTTTCAAAAACATTGGGTTGCCTCCCAATAAGCACTTGGTTTAACGTCCTCAGCCCGACGTTGGTTCCATCATGGGAGGATCCAATTTCTGTTGTGCTTCTCTAATGGGCTTGGATCCTTCTTCCAACAAGAAATGGTGCATGCATATGGCTGGGCCTTGGATGTTAGCAATCGTCCACTTAATAACTGTTTTGTGATCTCTAAGTACTCGGATGAGTTTCGATTCTTGTATTGGTGCAAGGCCCATTTCTATTATAATTTGCAAAGTATCATTCTCACCCAAGAATCCATGTTTCAAATGATCTGGAAGAGGCTTAAGCTCCAAGGTATGGGCTTTCATCACAGAAGAGAGAAGTTTCTCATTAGATAAAGGAAATTGAATGTATGAAACATCATACCTGTTTGTGGTTATAGCTATGGTCTTATCTAAGCTTACCACAACTTTCTCCTTTTCTTTGGACACTTGTATGTCCTTTAAAATTTTCTATCCCTATGTGCTTACTAATAGCTACATCCAATCCATCCTTGCGAGTTAACTCAAAACATTGTTGTGCCAAAGAATCAATAACATCAACTGCAAAAATAGAATGCAAGTCACTAGGATACCTCATTGCCTCAAAAATATTGAAACGAATCACCTCTCCATCAAACTTCATGGTGAGAGTGCCATCATGAACATCAATCTTAGTTCGAGCAGTTTTCAAGAATGGTCTCCCTAAAAGAATCGGTGTTGGATTAGGAGATGTCTCGTCCTCCATTTCAAGAACATAGAAGTCTGCGGGGAAAACCAATTGATTCACCTGCACAAGCACATCTTCCATAACTCCCTTGGGATATGCATTAGAACGATCAGCAAGTTGAATGGTAATACCAGTTTCTGCAAGAGGTCCAAGATTTAAAGAAGCATAAATAGAATATGGCATGACATTAATAGATGCTCCTAAATCTAACATAGCCCTTTCAAACTTGGTTCTACCAATGGTGCATGGAATGGTAAACGTACCTGGATCTTTGCATTTCAGAGGAATTTTTTTTTTGTAGTATAGCTGAAACATTTTCCCCCATAATTACTTTCTCATTTCCCTTCAACTTTCTCTTGTTGGTGCATAACTCCTTGAGAAATTTTGCATAATGAGGCACTTGCTTAATAGCATCCAAAAGTGATATATTTACCTCAATCTTGCGAAAAGTTTCCAAGATTTCCTGTTCTTGTTCCTCCTTTGATTTTGCAAATCTGCTAGGAAATGGTGGAGGAGTAACATAAGAAGGAATTTGAGTTTTAAGATCTACCTTAGAAGATGATGTTTTGTTCATGGTGGAAGCGGTGTCATCCCCTTCATTAGTTTGTGAATTTTTTTATGGGACTTGTAATTGCTTTCCACTTCTCAAAGTTATTGCACTAGCATTCTCTCTTGCATTGATCACTATCTGAGAAGGTAATTTTTCTAAGCTTTGACTCTCGAATTTGCTCATGTTAGTAGCCAATTGTCCCATTTGATTTTTCAGGTTTTGGATACTTGCCCTAGTTTCCTGCTGAAATTGCATTGTGTTAGTAGCAAGTGCTTTAACAATGTCCTGGAGAGCCATACCTGAGTTTTGTGGAGCTAGTTGTGGTGCTGGTTGTGGTTGTATTTGAAATGGTTGCTGCACTCTTGGTTGATTGAAACCTGGTGGCCGATTTGGTATGGCATTTGGGGCGATTGGTTGATGATTACTGTAACTTTGGCTTGGTTGTCATAGAAATCTGCCCATGGCATTGGCTTGTTCCGTATCTCCTTCTTGCAAAGTTGGAGACATATCGGTTGGATGCTCCGTGGTAAAACATACTCCACATACATAAGATTGATGCATATGTCCTGCAGCCATTTTTTTTACAAGAGAGGTAAGCTCAAAAAGTTGTTGTTCAATGTTCGGGGTCCTTACCTCATTTACTCTCCTCGGTAGTTATAGCTCAAATTGGCCGCTGAATTGTTGGGAGTCCCCTGCCATGTTGCTAATCAAATGTCTTGCAACTTTTGGTGTTTTATTAACTAGTGCTCCACCACTAGCAGCATCAATGATACTCCTTTCCATTGGTAGAAGACCCTCATAGAAGTATTGAATTAGGAGTCCATCACTAATTTGGTGGTTTGGACAGCTAGCACATAACCTTTTAAATCTCTCCCAATATTCATGAAGTGATTCTCCATTGTGTTGTCGAATGCCACTGATATCTTTTCTAATGTTTATAGCTTTCGAAGTGGGAAAGTATTTCTCTAAAAAGAGTTTACTTATCTCATTCCACGTGGTGATGGTACCCGATGGTAGATAGTATAGCCAATCTTTCGCCGAATCTACTAATGAGAATAGGAAAGCTCTCAATTTTATTTGCTCCTCAGACACGCCAGTTGGCTTCATACTTGAGCATACCACATGAAATTCTCTGAGGTATTTGATAGGATCCTCTCCTGCAAAATCATGAAATGTAGGCAAGAGACGAATTAGTCCAGATGTAAGCTCAAATTCTACCTCAAGGTTGAGATTTATTCACAGCGGTTGTTGATCAATAATTGGAGCCACTAACTCCTTAAGAGTCTGATTGTTTTGCATCGCCATTACTTCCGATTCAGATTTGATTGAACTGTAAGAAGATGGAAGGGAAGTATGCCGTGCAAGGTCAAATTCTAGAGGTGGAGTTGAAATTGACCGATTTAGTCTTAAATTCGAGGATTCAAGAAACTCCTTGATTCGCTTAAGTCGTTGATCCGCTTCTCCCTCGGACATAAAAGCCTAAACACAAATAATCAGAAAATAAAAATCAAGAATCAGTAGTAAAAACAGAATAACAAATTGATTAGAAAATCAATCCCCGGCAACGGCGCCAAAAACTTGATGCGTTCGAAACTAGCAAGTATACTAGTCGCAAAAGTAATAAAGTGATAAGTAAGATATCGTTCCCACGAGGATTGATTCTAATTGAATTTGTTATTTCCAGCAACAATTAACTAAATAGGGGGTTTTGTTGGTTGATTAACTAGATGAAAAACTGAATACGACGGTAATTAATGAATAACACAATGCAAACTTAATTGAATTGGGAATTAATCAATGATAGAAATCTGGTTAAGGGATCATTCTCCACCATAAGATATGGATTTGCGAATTAATTGTAGAATTATCATCCAATTACACCATTGAAATTATCAACCGTAGATAACAATAAGCTCTGTTATCCCAATCTTTCATTACTTTGTTGTTAAATAAAACAGGCTCTTTATTTAATCTCTATCCATTAAACAACCTAGAACAAGCTCTCTAAATTTAATTCAATGGATGCATTACGATAAGAAAGATAGGTTGATCTAAGCAATAAACACACAAGCTCGGATTATTTAACTTAGGTTATATTCTCCAAATGTAATCTCTGATCACAATTTTGCTACTAATGATTAGAAATTCAAGACAATTACGGATCAAGATTTCTAGTCTAGCAATAGACGACATCCAAATTATATTCAGTTGGCCACCCAAATACAATCAGTAATCAATCATAAGCATTAAATATGGGAGAATACAAGCAACTTCAATTAGAGAATTGGATAATAATATCTTGCACAATCAACTCACAAAAACCATATCAAGGGCTTTAAAATCACCCTCAACCAATTTAGATTTAGTTACACATATTCAGACACAATACAAATACAATACAATATGGAGACATTTCAGAAAATGAAAGGGAAAGGGAAAACTTAGCAAATTTGATGAAAATCTCTTAAGATTGTAGTTCTTCCTCTTTCCAAGCCTTCTTTCTCCTTCAATAACTCTAGGAGATGAGAGAAATCCAGAGCTGAAGCCTCCCACACATTCTCCCCCTTTCAAGTTATGAAAATAAAACCCTAAAATGTGTTTATATACTTTGCTATAGTAACCTGCTACAGTGCCCCCATATTATACATGCTACAGTGATTTGTGGAATTACATTTCTACACTTCTCACATTGTTTTGATTATAACTTTCGGTACACTGAATGGATTCATGAACCGTAAATTTCTCTAGAAAATAGACTTCAAAAGCTTTCCAACGGTATATAAGATGTCATCGGATTCATTGTATATCAATACAATTAAATCCGAGAAGATGGTTGACTAGCAGAGGTGAAAATGAAGGGTTTTACTCTATTTTTGTGCAAGTTGCTCCAAAATTCCTACAAATATCAAAACCACACAAAAACATAAAAATACCAAGGAATATAGCAAAGAAACATGGACGAATTAATATGAAAATGATATATAAATAGACACCTATCACGTATCTTGAGAGATATGGTCAAAATACTGAGGCATGGTCAGGCTGGGCTGAAACTGTAGATAAGTTCACTTCAAGACCATTTTTGGTCCTCTAACAGCCCAAATTTGATGATGCTTGTGAAATACAATCTTGTAGATAATTTAATCCGCTTTCCAAAACATTAAGATTTGCACCATTCTAATCTATAAATAGAAAGTTATGCCCATTTTACCAAACCTATAACAAAACTAAAATTAAGAAAAAGTTAATTCCGAAGATGCAAAACTACAAATATGCTTAAGCTGAGGAATTTAATGACACTATTAATGCAATATGATGAACTAAACTCTTTTTAAGCATACATATTTAAGTGTTCATCATGATACACAATTTGATTTCAAAAAGTTTTCAAAAATTGATGAGAAGAAAAATAAAGTGTAGTGCTATAAGTGTTTTGGATATGGCCATATCAAATTTGAGTGTGCCAATTTGAAGAAAAATAGCAAAGGGTTCATGGTAACCTAGAGTGATAATTCAGATAGTGAATCCAATGATCAAGAAAACTTTGGTGGTTATGTAGCATTTTCTACAAATTCTGTTAAAAATGAAGCTACAAAAACAACAGAAACTGATTTTTCAACATTAGCAGGTGAAAGTGATGTTGTATATGATGAAAAACTTCAAGAATCTGCAATGAGGTATACAAAGAGTAGGAAGACAGCAAGATTAAGATCAAAAGGCTATAATAAACTATACAAGTTATTCTTAATGAAAAAGAGGTCCTAGAGAAAGAACTGAAAGAATATAGAGAATGACTAGAAGAATTCATATAAAGAACATGTAGATCTTATTCAGGTATGAGAATGAAGAAAGTTATCAGATATTCTGAATCAAATTTTGACCTAAAAGCTATACTAAAAGCCAAGATAGAACAAGTTCAGAAACTCATCACAAAAATGGATGAAGCAAATAAATACGTCAAGCAATTTCAAATTGGCTCAGCAAAACTTGATTAAATTCTAAGCCAAGAAAAAAAATAGCTAAGACGGGAGTGGTCTCAGATATGTGGAAAACACTCATAATCTAATTGCCAAGATAGTATTTGTGAAAGCACCCTCAAAGCCCTTTACAGATTCTACCACCAAGAACTCAACAAGTAAGAAACACATTGTTGCAACTTGTAAGATTATTAAGAACTCAGCTACAACAGGTAAAACTGTAAATATGAAGGTAACAAACTTTATTCCTATCTATTATTGTTATGGAGTAAAAGGTCACGTAAGACTTAAATGCTTTAAATTATAGAACCTATTAAATAAAAAAGCTAGAATGTATAGCAAACCACAAAAATCAAAGATGCAATGGGTAAGGAAAAAGGACATAAAATGCAATGTTGCTTTAGTTGCATTAAATGTTTCTACTGGTAAACTTTGATATTTGATGGCGATTGTTCTAGACACATGATAGGTAACAAGGAGTTTCTTAAAAACATAAAACCATGTCATGAAAGCTCAGTCACATTTGGTGATGGTGCACATAGTAAGGTTACAAGTAACGGTACTTTAAATATGAGTGGACTACCTGAACTCAAAGATGTATTGTATGTGAAAGGTTTTAAAGCAAATTTGGTTAGCATAGGTCAAATTTTTGATGACGAATACATAGTACACTTTGCACAAGCAAAATGCAAGGTTATAGATTCTAAAGGCAATAGTATTTTAGAAGGAAACAAGTTATTTGATAATTGTTATCTATTATCTAAACTAAAATCAACGAGTGGTAGAGTAAACAACTAAGAGCTTTGGCATCAGAAGTTAGGACATTTAAACTATGAGGATTTAGTTAAGCTGTCTAACATAGGTGTTATGAAGGGAGTTCCACCACTAACTAATGAACCCAAAGTAATATGTGGACCTTGTCAAAAGGAAAAACAAACCAGAGGCTCACATAACTCTTAAGGCTTATCTAAGCACATCTAAGATTCTAGAATTGCTTCATATGCATTTGGTAGGTCCAATGCAGGTTGAAAGCATTGCAAGTAAGAAATATGTGTTTTGTGCAGATCATTACACAAGATTCACTTAGGTTGATTTCTTGAGAGAAAAATCTGATGCTTTAGAAATTTATGTGTCAGATTAGAAACTAAAAGGAATCAAGATATTGAAAGAATTGTAAATGTAAAGAGTGATCATGGTAAAGAGTTAGAGAATACCGATTATGCTGGATTTTGCAGGTTTCATGGAATTGCACTCAAATGAATTTTTAGCCTCTAAAACACCTAATTAGAATGGTGTTATTGAAAGGAATAATAAAACCCTTCAGGAAATGGCCAAAGTGATGCTTAATAGCAAGAAATTAACAATGAGACTTTGGGTAGAAGCAATTAGTACAGTTTACTACATTTCTTACAGAGTTCTTCTTAGACCTGGAACTATTTAAACTCCTTATGACATTTTGAAAGGCAGAAAGCCTAATCTAAAGTATTTTCATGTCTTTGGGTGTAGTTGCTACATTTAGAAGGACAAAGAACAATTGGGAAAACTTGAATTTGGGAGTGATGAAGGAGTATTCATAGGATACTCACTTAACAGCAAGGCATACAAAGTGTATAACATGAGAATAGAAACAATCATGGAATTAGCTTATGTTGTTTTTGATGATTTGGATGACTATAAAGATTATTCTCATGAAGAAGGAATCATTTATTTGACAGAATCAGAAAAAAACTTTGATCAAGATAGTAGAGAAACAAAAGAAGCTATTACACCATACAACATAGTTTTTGTGAAGGAAGATGTAATAGACACATCTAACACTACAAAATTGGGCTGAACTAGAGTCATAAATGATTCAATGAAAAAGGATCCACCCTCATGGATTCAGAAAGCACATCCAACTTCTTCAGTCGTTAGAAGCCCAGATGGTGAAATGAAATCAAGGAGCAGAAAAGGAACAAGTTAAACTTTGCTTGCTATGTTTCTTTAATTGAACCAAAAAAATATAAATGATGACTTAAAAGATGATGTATGAATACAAGCTATGCAAGACTAGTTGAATCGGTTCAAAAGGAACGATGTATGGACCTTAGTGCCTAGACTTGAGAATGTAAATGTGATAGAGATTAAGTGGATTTTTAATAATAACACTAATGAACATGGTCAAGTTGTTAGAAATAAGGCAAGATTAGTAGCATAGGGATACACTTACATTGAAGGAGGGGATTTTGATGAAACATTTGCTCCTATAGCTAGACTAGAATCCATAAGACTGTTACTTGCCATTGAATGCCTACTTGATTTCAAATTATTCCAAAATGGATTTCAAGTTTGCCTTCCTAAATGGCATCTTGAAGGAAAAGGCATATGCAGTGCAGTCCAAAGGGTTTGATGACCTTAAGCCTCTGGACTTTGTATTTAACCTGAAAAACGGTTTGTTTGGCTGAAATCAAGCTCCAAGAGCTTGGTATAAGAGGCTTAACACTTTCTTGATACATAGAGGTTACAAAAGGGGTAGCAATGATAAGGCACTCTTTATTAAACATATATCCGATTACATTATCGTTGCACAAATATATGTTAATGATAGTGTTTTTGGCTTAACTAATAAAAACAAGACTGATGAATTTATTGAGTTGATGTAGAGAGAGTTAGAAATGAGAATGGTTGGAGAACTTAACTTCTCTCTTGGATTAAAGGTTAAGCACATGGAGGATGGGATATTTGTCTCACAATCTAAATATGCTAAGACCTTGGCTAAGAAGTTTGAGTTAAAGAAGTCAAAACCTATAAGAACTCCAATTTGCACTAAACTAAAGCTTTCTAGAGATGATAAAAGGAATTACATTGATGCTAGTTTGTATAGGAGCATAATAGGAAGTTTACTTTATCTTACTGCTACCAGGCCTAATATTTGTTTTAGTGTAAGTCTTTGTACAGGATTCCAATCAAAACCTAAAGAATGACACTTAATCGTTGTGAAAAGGATAATAAGGTATGTGCATGGTACCTTAGATTTTGGTATTTGGTATACTAATAAGACAAATTCTTGTCTTGTGTACAGACTGGGTAGGAAATATGGTTGACAGGAAAAAGCACAAGTGATTGATATTTCTATCTAGGAAATAATTTGGTGTCATGGCATGGTAAAAGTAGAATTCTATCTTACTATCAGTAGTAGAAGCAGAGTACATTGCTATAGGAAGTTGCTGTGCATAATTGATGTGGATGAGGCAAAAGCTTGGAGATTATGAGGTTGAATCAGGTTCTATGACTATATTTTGTAAAAATACAAGTGCTGTCAACATATCTAAAAACCTAGTTCGGCATCTAGACAAAACATATAAATATTAGATACCACTTTATTAGGGAACTTGTAGAAACCAAAATAATCCATATAGAACATTTAGCATATGAAAATCAACTTGCTGATCTTTTCACAAGATAATCCATTGAATTTCTGAGAAAAGTAATTGGCATCTGTCAATTGAATGAATGATCATTCCATGTTTTATTTTTCACATGTCTAAAGAATTTTTGAGAAAAGTAATTGGCATCTGTCAATTGAAAAGTAATTGGCATCTGTCAATTGAATGAATGATCATTCCAATGTAGGTTTGAGCTAATTATTTAAAGTGTGTTGCTCGATAATGTATAACAATATGCAGAGAAGGTTAACTATTTATGAAGCATGAAAGCCAGCCTCTAAGGGAAACTTTGGGGTATTTAGGAGATATGTCTAAGTTGCCTACTTTAGAGAAAAAGACTACCTCATTGACATGCGTGAAAGTCACTGCTTATTTGAGTTTTAACTCTAGTATATATGGAAAATATACTTTGGTTTATTACTTAAATGAATTTATGTATGTTAAAATTTGAATGATGAAAAGCAGCATAAATGTTTGTGAAAAAATTATGGTTGAATTCTGCTCAGAAGCACTCTCAGATAGAATACATTTTATGATTTATAGACATGTTTGTTATGCTTTGTATATTAGTAATTCTTATGCCTTCTTTAACAGAATTTTTTATATAAATGCCTTATGTTGACTTAGATTAATGACTGACTATATTGTTGTGTTAGTGTGCCATATCATCTAAGTAGATTGACATATTAGAATGGTCTGTGGCGAGAACTATGTTATTAGCTTTGAATGGATTTCAAAATTATCTCATTATTTTTTTTTGAGATAATCATGCTAATTTAATCATTAATTAGACAAAAAATTAGTCTTGGAATAGGATTAAAATTTCTAAGAAAGAGTAATTAGAGAAAAAAATTTCTTGTTTATATAAACTTGTCTCAATTTAGCAATTGTTTATATTTCCTACTTGCTTATTTTATCTCTCTAATAATTCTCACCGTAGAAATCTCAACAACTCTTCACCTTCAGTCGACCAACAACGGTAGAATTGTTTGAGTAGTCTTCATCAAGTAGTGATAAAGAAATTCCTGAAATCCCAAATATAAATTTTGCATAAGAACATAATGAAGAAGAAGTTATGTCCAAAACAGAAACAACAACAATCAATCCCAAAGCCACAATGTCCCAGATAATCAAAGCTTCAAAACCCTCATAGCACCAACAAAGAAATCAGACAAAGTGAAAACGAAATGACCAATGCTTGTTGATGAAAGTGATACTGATGAAGAACAAATTCATGCCTCACCAAAGCCACCTTCCAAGAAAATAAAAATGACGGCTCCTTCACCAAAGAGAACTTCCAAAACCAAGCAAACTCCTCAACCAACCAGAAGATCCATAAGAAGGCTTTAGACAACCTTGTTCTAGCTTCTTGTCAGCAAACTAGCGGGAGAAAATATCTATTTGATCTTTTTGTTTTTTGAATGTATTCATCTTTGGCTATGATGAACTTATTTTGGTTTTGATGTTTTTAGGATTATTGCAGATGTTTAATACCTACAGGATTGTTTAGTAGAAATTTGCTTAGTTTAGTATAGATGTCTAATGCCTGTAGCGTTCTATAGCTTTTGTTTTTGCAGATTTCTTTCAATAGTCATTGAGTTATCTCTTTAATGGTTAACTTGCTTGCAAATTGTAGATGATGATGATAACTTGATGGAATTTTTTTTCTAACTCATTTGTTTTGCAAAAACTGGATTTATATTGTTCTAACTTGTTTGCTTGCAGAATTTGATAAGTCTATTTCACTCATTGTAATAGAATATGGTTTTTCTCACAGGATGCCAAAAAAGGGAAGATTGTTATCTCCAATGTCTCCATGCCTATGTAGCATAGTGATAAAAGTCCAGTTTGAGATAATCACTTAGTTTTATAATTCAAATTTATCTAGGATCATCTTATAATGTATTTGATCTAACCTTTACTTCTTATCAAACTAATTTAATAAGTGCAACAAACAAATTGTAGCTAAACTACAATTCTTGAATGTGCTCATCTACAACACTTGAACGTGTATAGAGAAGAATTAACAAAAGTATTGTGATTATTTTGTCGGAGATGCATTTAGTGTTTAGAGAGTTTCTTAGCTTAAGTCTTGAGAACATCTTTTCTTTGTTTTACCTCTTAGGGTTTTTATTAGAGTTTTTCTTTGATTGTTAATATATGAAATTCATATCTATTTGCGTGTTCATACGTTTTTCTACTAAGGTCTGTTTAACAAATTGTATGAGTGTAGTGAGAGGTGAATTGAATAATTGGTATAGGTCTCTGGGATGAGCAGCTTTACATAAATTAGGTTAGTGAGTTTGTGAGTGACAAATCATTGTAAAAGCCACCTAAGTCTTATAAACCAACATACTATATAATGGATTACAGTTTATATTGCCTGTGGATGTAGGCTAGTTTGATAAACCGAGCCATTTAAAATTATTGTGCAATTTTTACTTTTTTGTTTTAGTACTTGTAGTTGTTTCTATGTTATATATTGAGACAAATCCATCATATTCAAACCCACAAAACCAAATGAATTTTTGTAATGTATCGACAAGGTCTTGGCTATGAATTTTGATCACAATTGCCCTTCACAAATCCAAATAATTTAGACATCATTAATTGGTTCTATGCAAAAACATGAAAACCCTGATTCACATCAACATCATTGCTTATGTAACAAAACTTCGACAGAATGAGAAAATTTCCGATTTAATTTCCATAGAAAGAGAAAATTATTAAAGGAAAATATAGAAAATAGTTAAGTTGAGGAGATTTTCTTTCAATCTTTAATTTTTAATTGATTGATTGTGTTAAGTAGTTAAGTGGGTTTTGTTCTACAATTTAAACTTTGTTAGACGTTTATTTAGATACCAAAGTATTAAAGTCTTCAATAATGTTAGAAGAAATAAAAATATATTGTCTAATTACAATCAACTTATTAAAGAATGAAAATAAATAGATAAAAATTAAGACTCTTAACAACACCTCAACTTAATTCTTATTATTGTTGATTATCCAATATCAAATTTTTGAAATAATTAAACATTTTATTTATAATATTTAGTAATAGATTTAATTTATTTCACTGCCATTATATGTCAGATAGTAAACATTAATACCTATTAACATTATAAGTAAATTCAATTTAAAAAATTTATTTAATTTTTAAATCTTATTGCTAAAAGAAATATCTTATTGGATTTTCTTTGAGTATACTTTTTGCTAGTCCAACAAGCAACTTGTGAAACACAATTACCATATTACAATGTAAACAATAATTAATCAATGACTTTTTTTCAACTTATAAGAGTTCAAATCTAGTTAATTAATTAATTAAACAACTTTATTCACTAACTCCCACTATTTCCTCCAAAAAAAAATTCTTTCAAAATACCAAAATCAAAGCACTAACTAATAACTTTACAATAGACAATGTGAAAGATATAGAAATTAATCAGCCAAATGAAAGAATTCTCAAGATAACAACTTAGAATGAAACTATTTATTTAATACAACTTATAATGAAACTATATATTCTCTTCTACATTTGTTTATTTCTTCTACTAATTTTTTCTTGATTTTATGTAGTTTTGTTTCCCTTAAAAATGGATTCTTTGGAAACTAATGTAGCAACTTAAATGGAAACTAATTTAGCAAGTGAGGATGACATATTTCATATGGATAGTGAGACTAAAGGCATTACACAACAAGGCACGAGTCAAAGTGGGATAAGCAAAAGAAAATTAACTTCAATAGTGTGGAAGTTCTCTAATATACTGCCAAGGGAAGGGTATCCAAATAAGAAGCAAAGATCTTAATGTAAATTATGTGGAGCGATTTACATTGCCGAATCTAGGAATGGAACAAGTAATTTGAAGCGACATTTGGAGTCTTGCCCAAGAAGAACTTCACGTGATCTAGGTCAGTACATGATAAACCAAACTGATGACACTGTGGGAATGCTTAGTCCTAAATTTGATCCTGCTGTCTTTCGTGAATTGTTGTCTATTGCACTTGTTATGCATGATTTGCCATTTCAGTTTGTTAAGTATAATGACATTAGAAGGCTTTTCACTTATTTGAATGATGAGGTGAATTCCATTTCTAAAAACACTGCCAAGGCTTATATATTAAAGATATATAATAGGGAAAAGGCCAAAATAAAAGCCATGTTAGAGGAAGCATACCTAATAGAATTAGTTTAACCTATGGTGGGTATTTGTGTCTTACAACTCATTTTCTTGACAAGAATTGGGTCTTAAAAAAAGGGTGTTAAACTTGTGTGTTTTGCTACCTGGACATTCTGGTGTTAATTTGTATAATAAAATTTACAAGTTGCTTAATGAGTAAGGCATTGAGAAAAAGATATTCTCAATCACTTTAGATAATGCTTCATCTAATGATACCTATGTTGATTTTTCTAAAATCCTAATTAAATTTAAGGAAAGAACTATTATCCAAAGAAGAATTCTTTCATATTCATTGTTATGCTCATATCCATAAATTGACTATTCAAGAGGGATTGAAAGAAATAGATAAAGCAATCTATAAAATTTGTAAGAGCATTAAATATGTCAAAAGGTCACAAGGAAGAAAAAAGACTTATGTTGAATGTATGAAGCAAGTTTCTTTAGATTGTAAAATGGGTTTGAGGCAAGATGTTCCTACAAGATAGAATTCTACTTTTCTCATGCTTGACAGTGCCATGTATTACAGTCAAGCTTTTTGCCACATAAAGTTGAGTGATTCTAATTATATTCATTGCCCTTCTTTAGATGAGTGGTTCTAATGGAGCCAATTAGCAAATTTTTGCATGTGTTTTATGAGACCAAATGTTTTTTTTTTTTTTTTTTGGCTTCAAGTATCCAACTTTATCTTTGTACTTTTCTAAACTGTTTCTTTCTCATTTGACTTTTAAGCAACACTTGGAAAGTGAATATAGCAACTTGAAAGATAAGGCAAAACAAATATTATCTAAGTTTGAGAAGTATTGGTGAAATTATTCCATTATTTTGCCCATGGCAATTGTTTTGGATCCATGATACAAAATGGAATTGGTGGAGTTTGCCTATAAAAAGTTTTACGGGAATGATTTTGATATTGAGTTATCTAAAGCTAGAGAAAAGATAGTTTCTTTGTACAATGAGTACAGAAAAAATCCAACTTCAAGAGCACCTTCTTCATTGAGAGATGATGATGATATAAATTTCAAAACATGTCAACTAGGAAGGACGTGGAAGTTGTTATATTGAAGGTACAAAACACTAAATTTTTCAAAAAATATATATTTGTGTTTTGAACTTACTCATTTTATTAATGATTCTTACTTCTTATGACATGTACATGTATATATAGGAATTTAATGATTTAGACAGTGTTAAAGTAACAACTTTAACTCAAAAGACACAATTAAACTTAAACTTGGATGAAGGAAGGATAGAATTGAATGTCAATTAGGATATTCTATTATTTTTGAAAGGAAACGAGTCCTGTTATCTTGAACTTACTTGTATGGCTCGTGATATTTTAAGCATTCTTCTTTATATGGTTGCATCGAGTTAGCTTTTAGTGTTCGTAGACGAGTTCTTGATCAATTTAGAAGTGCATTTATTGGCTATTTAGACAACAAGGTAATTTTTTAACAATTTTTTTCTCTGTAAGTTGTTTTCTTATGTTTATAAAGGCTTATCTAATCATTTTAAAATAATTGGATTTTATATAAAGTGGAAGTCCAAAGATAGATGAGTTGACTGAAGTGTGATGAACTTGAGTATTAACCAACAAATTGGAGAATCGACGAGTAGTTCTTCCATGACATGAAGGTCTTAATTGTGTAAGTGACAAACTAATTATAGAAAGTAATTTTAAAGTTGGATTTGTGTTTCATTTGCATTTTCTATGGCCGGTCACTTTGGCATTAATGGGTTTGTATTATATTTTCAATTGCTAACTAAAAGTATTACAAGATATTGAATGATTCATTTACATGTGAAATTTGATTTGGTATTGAAGTATATTGTAGTTTCTATTGTTATGGTTTATTAGATCATAAACGAATTATAAACTTCCTTGATTAATTAGATTTATTATATCCTTATTCTGGCCTATCCACTCTATTCATTGCCACGATAGTATGTCTTATATAATTCTATGATCTGATTTTCTTTCATGAGCATGAACTTTTTTTTTTTTGGTAGTTTGCTTAAAAGTTAAAGAGGAGATGGATAAGAGTTGAAGAGGAGATAAAGATGCAATGGCTATAACTCGTTGTTGTCAATTATGATTTGTGATGGATGGCTATAACTTTTTAGTGTTTGTTTGTTTGGTTGTTTGAGATGAACTTGTTTTAAGTCATCCAGAATTTAGGAATATGATGCATGCTTTTTTTAGATTTCATGGACTTTATTTTCATTAATTTTTTTATAATTGAATTGTTGAAGTGGATTTCTAATTGTATTTATATTGCATTTGAAGTTTGTATGATTTCTTGGTTTGTAGTTTTGTTTAATTTTGTATTTTTTGTAATAGCTTTTTCATTTGAAAATAGGTTTTAATGTATAATTGTGTCGTCACATGTTATAATTGTGTCATATATGTAAACGCGTTATATCGCGTCATAATCGTGTCTGTAAACGTGATATAATTGTGTCATATATGTAAACGTGTTATATCATGTCATAATCATATTAACGTGTCATAATCATGTTAGATGGGTTGTGTCAATTGTGTAAACGTGTCTTAATCATGTTAGACGGGTCGTGTTTATGTTTAACACAGAAACAACCCATTTATTATTCGTATTAGCATGTTGTGTTATTCATGTAATAATCATGTGATGTTCATGTTGAGCCATCATAACATAAATAATAGACGGGCCATGTTTGTGCTAGGTCAATTTTTGCTATGTCACAGCTTGACATGACATGAACATAACCTACGAGCACTAATTGCCACTCCTAGTCATATCGAAGAGAGGTGATGAGACAACATGATCGGAAAGGAAAATTATACTATAGAGTTTGGTGGTCTGGAGCGGGAAGTCAACTGACTGAAGAAATGATTTGATGAAATGTCGATAGAGGACTGACAAACCTCTTGTTAGAAGAGATTGAACCTTCTTCCATCCAAGAAATTGTGGAGATGGATATTCCCCCATAATTCAAGATTTAACAGATAAAATAGTATGATAGCATAGGAGATCTTATAGAGCATCTGAAGATATACAGGCCTTGGATGGAGTTGTAAGGCACCATAAGGCCTAGCTGTAACCCAAAACAAGTTCGTCTTTTATATAGTTAAGTGAGGTATTTGTAGGAGTGAGAGACCACTAATTGCCACCTACAAATCTTCTATCAATAAAGTAAGGATGAGATGAGTCATTGAAACATTATAAAATTCATTTTAATGTAGAGGTAGTCATGATTGAGAATTATACGGACGCTATAGCATTGATGGCAATGGTGGCCAGGCTATAACTAGTTAGATTTCATTAATTCCTTACTAAAAAAAAAAACCCTCATATTACATTCACTAGATTATTGGCCAAAGCACAAAAATACTTGAATGCAAATGAGTTAACCAATCTGAAAAAGAATATTGACCAAGATTCAAGAAAGGAAGGAAAAAGAAAGAGGAGAAGAGATGAATCGAAAGATGGCTGAGGAAAAAAAAAAACTGAGGAGGAGACAAGAAAACCTCGGGTTACAAAAAATAGGTTCTTTAAGTACACACTGCTGAACATGATGTTCGAGCAACTATTTATTACCTAAACAAATCAAGATTTGTTAAGGTGGCCTAGACAATTGAAAGAAAGTAGGACTCAACAAAAGAGAAAAAAATACAATTGCCATTTTCACAAAGATCATGGCGACAACATGGAAGATTGTTTTGACCTCAAAAAAAAAGTCAAATCTCTCATTCATTAAAGGTACCTTAAGGACTATATAGTAAGACAAGAAGCGAGGCAGATGAGAAGTTCACACCTAGAGGAGAGGAAAGATTTGGAAATTAGAACTATTTTTGGAGTGCCAGTAACTGGGGTTGACTCCAATAGGGCACGAAAAGCACATGTCAAAAAGGCTAAGTTAGGGTTGGCTAAAGTAAATTATGTTGACCAACTGCTCACTAGCAATCATGTATGATTACTTTTTCGAAGAGGAAGTAAGAGGCATTCATCATCCTCACAATGATGCTTTGGTTATCACAATAGCTACGGCAAACAAGAAAGTGTATTGAGTATTAGTGGCAATGGAAGTTCAGTTGACATACTGTAAGCTCAACATTTGACAAAACAGAGATTGGCAGAAGCAAATTAAAGCCAATTCAAACACATTTGGTTGGATTTGGAGGAGAAACTGTGTTATCCAAAGGAAGCATTGAGCTTTCTATCACCACTGGGCAAGACCTATGACATATAACTAAGCTTGTTAACTTCATCGTGGCTGACAGACCATTAGTCTACAATGTGGTTCTAGGAAGACCTTTTCTTAATCTGTTTCAAGTGATTATATCAACATGCCATTTGGTAATAAAGTTTTCTATAGAGGCTAAAGTATAAATTATCAAAGGAGACCAGCAAGAGTCGATAAAGTGTTATGCCCTAGCTCTAAAAGAAAGGGCAAAAAGAGAGAAACTTTTCAAATCATACTTGGTCCAAGAAATGAAAAGGAAGAGTAGAGAGGGTCACCTATTGAGAAGTTAGTAGAATTTCAAGTTGAAGAAAATGATTAGAGTAAGATAGTCTGATTGGGTTCATTGTTACCTCTAGAGATCAAGTCAAACCCAAAACAGTTCCTCATGCAAAAAATGGATGTGCTTATTTAGTCACATGAAGATATGCCAAGTGTGGATCCTAGTATGATAGTTCACAAATTGAATGTGGACCCAAGCTTTAAACCTATTCGACATAAGATGAGGCCTTGCAATCCAGAAAGGTATAAAGCAATTGCAAAGAAATTGGAAAGGTTTCTTAAAGCAAATTTCTTCAAAAAGTCTTACTATCCTACTTCGATTACTGATGTGGTGATGGTAAGAAAATCCAATAGAAAGTGGCGATTATATGTTGACTATACTAATCTAAATATAGCATGTTGTCAATGGGGCTTTCATCCCATCAGAGTATTTGTGACCACGACACTATGTCAAAGCCTTTTTCAAGACCAAAGCGAACACAAACGAGCCATGGCCACATCTGGATAAAGGAGTCACCACCTAATTATTCAATTGGAAATGAATGGGAGTAATCCGATCCCCCACTTCGAGACCTAAACTACCCTCATCACTTCAGAGATGGGTTGGAAAAGCTAAGTACAAGTCATTTAACCCGCCCAGATAAATCAAGCCTCTACTTGGGAAACACCAAATAAAAATAGCTCGTGTTATCACTTAGTCTGCTTAAGTGGCTCATTTTATGCACACTTTTCCATTTTTATCTTCTTTAGACATGGGAGATGATTATTCAATCAAAACAGCCATATATTCATACAAAGAAAGAGGGAGGAGAATAGATTACATTTCCATCATATATAGGGGGAAGGGAGAGGATTACAACATTTGTTCTTAAAAAATAAAATAATGAAATATTTCATACATTCATATGTTTGAACATTCATTTTAAGTAATGGTCCCTTACCATCAATGTGAGTCCACCATCACTTTATGGCATCACACAATTACACTTCTTAATATACAAAAATTCATACATAAATAAACAAATTAGAAATCAAATAAAGATATCATGGCATTCTAGCCTAGATTTTGATAAATTCTATCATGGCAATTCTACATACTACTTATTCTAGCATAATTTACATAAATTATCATGGCATTTTTAGCCTAACATGTCATTCATGGCATATTCTAGCACAAACATGGTAATCATGGCATATTCTAGCCTAATTCAAGCAATCATCATCAAACAAAGAATTTAAGGGCAGAACCATAATTCTTACCTATTCTATGCTATTTCCTAGTATTCATCAAAGCAAATAAATTATCCTAGCATGATTCTAATTATGTGCACTTAAGCATGATTTTAAACATGTACTTCTAAGCATGTTTTTAAGCATTCGTGAAGAAAGTAAACTCTTAAGCATGATTCTAATAAAGGAGGGATTACGGACTTACCTCGACATGCTTGTCCATCTTGCAAAAAAAAAAAAATATGCTTAGAACAATTGATAATAGCCCTAGCATGCTCCTAAGCATAAAATTAAATCCTAAATATTGTTCTTCTAAGAAAGAAAAATAAAAGAGAAAATTGGGGTTTGGGGGGGGGTGCGGGAAGAGAATTATGTTCTCAATACGTACCCTTTCCGGGTTTAGAGCCAAAAAACACCCAAAAATCTTTATACTGAAAAAGTCTTCTCGAATTCTCGAGCATGTCTTCAAGAGGGAGAAAAAATGATTATATTTGATAAATGGTATGTCTTCCAAAGCAAGAAGGGGAGGTGAGGGTTATATAGGAGAGGGGTGAAGATGAAAAAGGAAGAAACAAAATAGAAAAGGAAGGCTATAATGAAAATAAGCCATAAAGGGTTGGACGACTATCTGATAGCTGACCGACCATCAGCCAATAGCCAAGCGGCTATCATGGGCAATCGAGCAGCTGTTTGATGGTCATTGGGTTGATATTTCTTCGAGCCCTTCCTCTTTTGCCATCCTTCGATGCAATCCCTTCAGAACTTTGCTCCTTTGATGGCATATGACTTCTTATATTCAACTCTGATTTATGATCTATAAATTTTTATCAAAACTAGACATCTGTAGCTTTGCAATGGTTTATGACTCATCACCAGATTCCTCCTGGATTAGTTTCTGTGATTTTTCAAAGTCATATGTCAGTTTTCAAGGCTCTTCACGAACTCCTTCTCACCCTTTTCTTCTTGACTGTCAAGGGATTTTGGTCATTTTATTTGCTTGACATGCATCTTCATTCCTTCATTGAGCCTTAAAAATTTAGTGTCTATAGCTTACCCCTACTTTGGAGAGGGTTGTGAGACACAAAAGTTGACAAAGTACTCTTGCTTCGTCTTTCTTTCTTTTCTTTCGACATCTTTACCTTTATTCTTATTCTATCAGACTTCCTCATTATCTCTTTCTCTTCTTCTATTCCCACTAAAAGGCACACCCATTTGAGTGGTAATTTGCCCATCTAAAGGCAAACGTGCCCGTTTAAGGGCTAATGTGCCCATCTAAAGGTGGGTGTGCCCGTTCAAGGGCTAATGTGCCCATCTAAAGGCAGGTGTGCCCGTTCAAGGGCTAATGTGCCCATCTAAGGGCTAGAAAGCATTCTTACAATGCTACGATAAAGCACTCTTCAATGCATCTACTTCTTAGGATTTCTAACACTCTTCAGTACACGTACTTCCTAGGGTTTTCAACACTCTTTAGTATGCCTCTTCTTAGAGCTTTTGCTTATTCTAAGGGCTTAAAACACTCTTAAGTGCTCTTACTTCTAGGGTTTTCAATACTCTTAAGTGCACCTACTTCCTAAGGCTTTCAACACTCTTTAGTGCACCTCTTCTTAGGGCTTGTGCTTATTCTAAGGGCTTAAAACACTCTGAAGTGCAACTATTTCTTAGCGTTTCCTTCTAATGCATGCCTACTGACTTCTATCATGCACTACTTCATGGTTTTTAGACTTTCTCGTTCCTAATGCCTTCGACTAAGTATTCTTTATTCTTCTTTGATCTCTTCAAACTTTGCATTCATTGGGTTTCATGCCCTTCTCTAAAGTATTCTTCATGTTCCTTCCAGTCTTTGTCCTCATTGGGTTTTTCATGCCTTTCTTTAGAGTACTCATGGTTCTATTCTTGATTTCTTCTGGTCCACTGGGGAAATCTCTTGAGTTTTTCATTCTCGTATTCATATTGTTCATCATCTGACTCACTGGGGATCTTTCCCTTATCTTTGTAAATTCCTATAAGATTTAAACATTTCTCAATGCTATAAAATCAATTTAAAAAATTTGTACCTTATTTAGTGCAGAGTTCCCAAAAAAATAATGTATGTATATATATATATTACAAAATTTAGAAACTATGTCTAAGGGTAATTGAGTAATTTTATTTGAATTTGATGGGCTTTAGGCCATGAAGTAGTTGTAAAACCATGTTTAAATAAATGAGAATTGCGTTGGATTATAGTTGTGGGCTTGTGTTTGATGCGTTCAAAACTAGTAAGTATACTAGTCGCACAAGTAATAAAGTGATAAGTAGATATCGTTCCCACGAGGATTGATTCTAATTGAATTTGTTATTTCCAGCAACAATAAACTAAACAGGGGGGATTTTTGTTGAATGCTTTACTAAATGAAATAAGAATGCAAGTAAAGAATAACAAAACAGAAAGTAAATTTGAATGAAAAATCAATGGGAGACACTTGGTTAAGGGTTCATTCTCTGCCACAAGATATGAATTTGTGAATTAACATAGAATTGTAATCCAATTACAGCATTGAAGTTATCAACCGTAGATAACAACAAGCTCTGTTATCCCAATCTTTCCTTACTTTGTTGTTAAATAAAACAAGCTCTTTATTTAATCTCTATCCATTAAACAACCTAGAACAAGCTCTCTGAGTCTAATTCAATGGAAGCATTACGATGAGAAAGATAGGTTGATCTAAGCAATAATCACACAAGTTCGGATTATTTAACCTAGGTTGTATTTTCCAATTGCAATCTCTGATCACAATTTTGCTACTAATGATTGGAAATTCATGACAATTACGGATCAAGATTTCTAATCTAGCAATAGACAACAACAGATTATATTCAGTTGGCCATTCCAAATACAATCAGTAAGCAATCATAAGCATTAGATATGGGAAAATACAAGCAACTTCAATTAGAGAATTGGATAACAATTTCTTACACAATCAACTCACAAAATCCATATCAAGGGCTTTGAAATCACCCTCAACCAATTCAGATTTAGTTACACATATTCAATCAGAATAACAAATACAATACAGAGAAATTCCAGAATTGAAAAGGAAAGAAAGAACTTAGCAAATTCTTTGAAAATCTTCTTTGTAGATGAATCTTCTTGGAATTGTAGTTCCTCCTCTTTCAAAATCTTCTTTCTCCTTCAAGAACTCCAAGGGATGAGAGAAATCCAGAAATGCAGCCTCCTCCCACGTTTTCCCCTCTTCAAGTTATGAAAATAAAACCCTAAAATGTGTTTAAATACTCTGCTACAGTAACCTGCTACAGTGTCCCGTATTATACATGCTACAGTGATTTGTGGAATTACATTTCTATACTTCTCACACTGTTTTGATTACAACTTTTGGTACACTGAATGGATTTATAAACCGTAAATTTCTCCAGAAAATAGACTTCGAGAGCTTTCCAACGGTATATAATATGTCATCGGGTTCATTGTATATCAATACAATTAAATCCGAGAAGATCACTGACTAGCAGAGGTGAAAATGAAGGGTTTTACTCCATTTTTGTGCAAGTTGCTCCAAAACTCCTACAAACATCAAAACCACACAAAAACATAAAAATACCAAGGAATATAGCAAAGAAACATGGACGAATTGATATAAAAGTAATACATAAATAGACACCTATCAAATTCCCCCACACTTAGACTTTGCTAGTCCTCGAGCAACTAAAATGATACGAAACAAAACTAAACCGAAACAGAATCAGAGAAAAATTAAAACACACCAATGCTTCAACTTGCAAATAGGCCTCAAAGATTGTACTTAATTATAACCCAAGGAATACTTCAAAATAATGCACTTGATCAAGAATTTTATCTCAAAAATTAGTTTCGCTTCACTTCAATTCCTCAAGTGTGTGTGTGTAGAGCCATTCTCACCTAATCACTTGTAACCCGGATGAGTTTATGCATAAAAATGAATCATATTTAATATTGAAGATGTGTGTATAAATGAACTCCATAGGCCTGCTTTTCAAGTCACTCTCCACTAATGTAGACATGCACAACACTAAGGATCAAGTAGGACTTTATTAAGCTTGTAACGTTTGGCTTGGGTGAAGGTATGATAAAGGATAATAATTTGGCTCAAATCACCCACAAACACATAAAATCATTCAATATTATGTGGAGCTCAAGCCCATGACATAAAAAATTCATTCTTATTCATCAAATGACTCTCCCAAACTTATTCAGAACACTCGAACTCTCTTTTTTTTTTCTTTTTTCTTTTTTCTTTTTTTTTTGTAGAAAAGCAAAAGAAACTACACCCCCACACTTTGTGTTTCATTCTTTTTAAGAACGCCCAAGGGTATAGAACTCTTTTTTTTCTTTTTTTTTTAACTGCAATTCCACTCCCCCACACTTAAACAATACATTGTCCTCAATGTTTAAGTACGTGAAAGATAAGTACAGATTTTTTTTCTCTCTTTTTTTTTTTACAAACATAATAGAACTCACTTGCATTGCTCATGCACATCCCAACCTCCTCTAACTTCCCAAAACCAGAACATAGCTCAAAATTTAATTGTGAATGATCTACATGCTCATAGGTAAGGGATAAACTGTTTGGAACAAATTCATTTGAGGTTAGGAAATCTTTTAGTGAGTTAACAAAGAAAAAGGCTTACAGAGGCTCAAAGGGGTAACTAGGGATCAATTTAGTCAAGGTTGGCTATTAAGGCTCAAACGGTCCAAAGATGGCCTAAATCATTTCCCCAATGTTGCACAGTCTAGGATTTCGCCTCGAGTGACCATCAAACAAGTTCTAGAATTCATTGAAATCTGAAGAAACATTTAAATTACATAAACTTTCTCTAAGTGAACAAATAACTCAGTGATAATAGCTCAGTGCTCAATATTGCGCAAGGAATCAAAAGCAAAGTGAAAACCAATAAACATTTCAAGCACACAGATCCATGCATCATTTATCATTTTCCAAGAGTTATTCTTAATTCAATCATTATCTTATCATCGACCCATAAAATGCAAGAAAAGAGGTACGTGGCATTGTTACACCTGAGTCAAGATTGTATATTTCAACAATCCTTAGGACCAGTAGCCCGCAGACTTAAGGTTTCCAGCCTATATACCTTTATTATGAAAGAACAAAACAAGAAACAAGACACTTCAAACAACATGAAATAAACAAACTACAGATTTATTGAGAGAGAATGCGTTTCAAGAGTTAAGAAAACCCCATATTCTGCCATTCTCAGGTTTTTCCACAATTGTTTTTTTGAATCGAAACTGATAAAGATAAAAACACATAACAACTCTAAATTACGCAAAACTAAACTCACTCATAAAATAACAAAGTTCAACAAGTCAGCAAACAAAAACAAGTTAGTTAGAATGGGTCTACAAAGTTTAGAAGTTAGCCTCCTTATTCAGCCATTATGGATTGAAGAGATCCAGAATGCGTTTCAAGAGAACTTGAACTTTTTAAGCCACCACTCTAAAAACCGAGATTAGAAAATATTACCTGGGACGAAAGAAATAACCTGAAAAAGCTCAAAAGAAACGACATGAAAATTCTCAAATAAACACACAAAAAAGAAAGCAAACAAAAACGAAGCAAACCAGCAAATAGAGATTACAGATGGAGGGTTAAATCCAGTTGACGCCTTTTGTTGCCTTCTCCAAACCAATTTATCCGAGCCATTGTTGGATCAGGTGAATAGACGAATTCTTGTAGTTTGTCAATTAACTCTCCTGCAGTTGAAGCTGTAACCAGCATTTGCCTTGCTGACGGTGAGATGAATTTTTTTCTACAGCTTGATCAAGAAAGGACAACAAACCATCAAAAAAATTATTAACATTTAACAAACCAATGGGTTTCCGATGGATGTTTAGCTGTGCCCAAGAGGTGATTTGAAATATCTCCTCTAATGTACCATAACCACCCGGCAAAGCTATAAATGCATCGGACTTAACAACCATATGTGCAATACGCTCATGCATACTAGAGACCTGTAACTCTTCCCCGATTGTGTTGTCTACGATATCTCGTACAGCTAATGGTTTAGGGATAATGCCGAGAACTTTGCTCCCTCCTAGGGATGCAGCTGTCGACACACACCCCATTAACCCAAGACTACCCCCTCCATAAATCAAACGAATACCCCTCGCAGATAATGTCCTACCAAGATCAAGAGCTGCTGTTGTGAACTCTCCATCTTTACCAAATTGCGATCCACAAAATACGCATATATTTTGGAATCGCCGAATTGGTGTTTTCTCCATTTCTAAAAGTGCTCTAAACTTTTGCAAGACAATGATGTACGTTAGGTATTATGCTTTTCAATTGCAAGACAGGTTATGGAATGACATATGAAAATATGCAGAATGTATATATACACCCATAAAACTCTCAAATTTGACACATGGGGACATACTTTCGGTGGGGGTTGCTCGATGCAGATTTATCGCCCCAAGATTTGAAAAAATGAGATATGCTTTCGGCGAGGTTTGACAAAACCTACACACTTGTCTCCCACGTGAAGCATGGAAAATGGAGATACACTTTCGGCGGGGGTTGACAAAACCCCCACACTTGTCTCCCACGTGAAGCATAAAAAATGGAGATACACTTTCGGTGGAGGTTGACAAAACCTCCACACTTGTCTCCCACGTGTACTTATGCCATAGGGTAGTCATATGGTTTGTCAAAAAGAAAACTTGAAATTAAAACAAACAAAATCAACAAACAACAACAACACAAAAACAACATTGATAATCAGATCAAACGAAACAAGAAAAAAATTCTACAACAACAACACACATTCAAATATACAAGTAGTTGTGATTGTGGCTCACATCTTCCTCTGGTTTTACGTCCAGTAACGGCTGAAACGCCTTCTATGAGTCGGGGATTTGCTTCCCATCCAGTTTTCTTATAAACTGGCAAACAGGGTCGTTTTTAGTCAGATTCCCTAGACTATAACACTGCAATTCATCACGAAATTGTGTCCATAGATTAAGCAATTCACGCTGAACAAGTCCACAAGAATGTGACTCGAGAGTTAACAAAACATTATCCAGCGACTCATTACTCAAACCATTCTTAATAAATGAAAGTTTATCTTCTCTATTCCTGGACGCAAAACCTAATGAACGACAAGTCTGGTTACAATTCCATCTAGCACATTTATAACATACTTGTAACCTTTTCGCTCTTCGCCTCTTGGCGTAGTAGCTCTTTCCTAGACCAGGCATGTATTTTGCGAGATTAATGTCCGGCTCACCGGACAATCTCACCTTGGCTTCGATAAGCCATCGGATATCAGCAGGCACATTTAGGAGCATCAATGCCCAAAGTCTAGTCATCCGTACTTTATAAATTTTAAACACAGCATTTTGAGGAAGTGAAGGGAAATATTTACGAAGGTTCGATAGAAAGATATCAGCATCCATTGAAGAGAAGAAAAGGAGAGATATTACCGATAATGCGATTGAGTTTGTTCTTCTCCCAGATATGCACGTTTCAAACCCTGTCTCTTATACACATCTAGATGTGTATAAGAGACAGTTCCACAAGCTGCTACACAAATGAGCTCAAAGCACAGAGTAATCAAATTAAACAAAAGAAAGGAAAATAAAAGACCAAAAACGAAACTAAAGACACATAAAAGAGATAACAACACAATAGCAAACAAAAGTCAAAAACAAGTAAAAAATATAAAAACAAATGAGAGAGATGGCAAAGAGAGATAAAACCTAATCAATTTGAAGGCCTATGAAAGGAATCTCCTTGAGACACAAAAATCGATCATTATTACCTCATTTTATTTTTCTTTTCTTCTTTTTTTTATTTTTCAAAAATATTGGGTTGCCTCCCAATAAGCACTTGGTTTAACGTTCTCAGCCCGACGTTGGTTCCATCATGGGAGGATCCAATCTCTGCTGTGCTTCTCTAGTGGGCTTGGATCCTTCTTCCAACAAGAAATGGTGCAAGCATATGGCTGGGCCTTGGATATTAGCAATCGTCCACTTAATAGCTGTTTTGTGAACTCTAAGTACTCGAACACGTTTCTCTTCTTGTAGTGGTGCAAGGCCCATTTCTATTGTAACTAGCAAAGGATCTTTGTCACCCAAAAACACATGCCTCAAATAATCTGGAAGTAGCTTAAGCTCCAAGGTATTGGCTTTCATCACAGAAGGAAGAAGTTTCTCCTTAGATAAAGGCAATTCAATGTATGAAACATCATACCTGTTTGTGATTATGGCTATAGTCTCATCTAAGCATGTCATAGCTTCCTCCATTTCTTTGGACACTTGTATCAAAATTCCTGATTCATTGGAATTTTCTGTCCCTATATGCTCACTAATAGCTACATCCAATCCATTCTTGCGAGTTAACTCAAAATATTGTTGTGGGAAAGAATCAACAACGTCAACTGGATCTTTGCATTTTGGAGGAATTTTTCTTTGCAATACAGCTGAAACATTTTCCCCCACACTTACTTTCTCATTTCCCTTCAACCTTCTCTTGTTGGTGCATAACTCCTTGAGAAATTTTGTACAACAATTTACTTCTCGATAGCACATCCGGAAGGGGTATCTTTCCTCGATTTTGTGAGAATTTTCCAGGATTTCTTGTTCTTGTTCCTCCTTCTTTGATTTTGCAAATCTGCTAGGAAATGGTGGAGGAGTAACATAAGAAGGAATTTGAGTTTTAAGATCTACCTTAGAAGATGATTTGTTGTTCATGGTGGAAGTGGTGTCATCTCCTTCATCAGTTTGTGATTTCTTTGTCAGGTTTTGGATACTTGCCCCAGTTTCCATTTTCTCTCCATTTCGAATTTGCTCTCCACTCGCAAGTTTGTCCGCACATCATTCTCTCTTGGATTGATAACCGTTTGAGAAGATAATTTTTCTGAGCCTTGGCCCTCGAATTTGCTCATGCTAGTAGCCAATTGTCCCATTTGATTTGCCAGGTTTTGGATACTTGCCCCAGTTTCTTGCTGGAATTGCATTGTGTTAGTGGCAAGTGCATTAACAATATCCTGGAGTGACATACCTGAGTTTTCTGAAGCTGGTTGTGGTGCTGGTTGTGGCATTGATGGTGGTTGCATTTGAAATGGTTGCTGCACTCTAAGTTGATTAAAACCTTGTGGCTGATTTGGTATGGCATTTGGGACGATTGGTTGATGATTCCAGTAACTGAAATTAGGGTGATCTTCCCATCCAGCTTGTAAGTGTCAGAGAAGGGATCATACCATTGCCTTGTTTGTCCTAGAAATCCATCCATGGCATTGGCTTGTTCCATATCTCCTTGCAAAGTTGGATACATGTTGATTGGATGCTCCATGGTAGAATATACCTCACATGCATAAGATTTCTGCATATGTCCTATAGCCATGTTTTCCACACGAGAAGTTAACTCAGAAAGTTGTTGTTCAATGTTATGAGTGCTTACCTCATTTACACTCCAATGTAATTGTGGCTCAAATTGGCTACTGAATTGTTGGAAATTTTCTGCCATGTTGCCCAAACACAAACAATCAGAAAAGAAAAACAAACAAATACGAATCAACAATGAAAACAAAATAAAAAATCGATTAAAAAATCAATCCCCGGCAACGGCGCCAAAAACTTGATGCGTTCGAAACTAGCAAGTATACTAGTCGCACAAGTAATAAAGTGATGAGTGAGATATCGTTCCCACGAGGATTGATTCTATTGAATTTGTTATTCGAAAGCAACAATAAACTAAATGAGGGGGGTTTTGTTGATTGATTAACTTAGATGAATCATTAATGCAAGTAAAGAAGAACAAAACAGAAAGTAAATTTGAATGAAAAATCAATGGGAGAAAGCTGGTTAAGGGATCCTTCTCTACCACAAGATATGGATTTGCGAATTAATCGTAGAATTGTCATCTAATTACACATTTGAAATTATCAACCGTAGATAACAACAAGCTCTGTTATCCCAATCTTTCCTTACTTTGTTGTTAAATAAAACAGGCTCTTTATTTACTCTCTATCCATCAAACAACCTAGAACAAGCTCTCTAAATTTAATTCAATGGATGCATTATGAAAAGAAAGACAGGTTGATCTAAGCAATAAACACACAAGCTCGGGTTATTTAACTTAGGTTATATTCTCCAATTGCAATCTCTGATCACAATTTTGCTACTAATAATTAGAAATACAAGACAATTACGGATCAAGATTTCTAGTCTAGCAATAGACAATATCCAGATTATATTCAGTTGGCCACCCAAATACAATTCAGCAAGCAATCATAAGCATTAGACATGGGAAAATACAAGCAACTTCAATTAGAGAATTGGATAACAACTTCCTGCACAATCAACTTACAAAAACCATATCAGGGGCTTTGAAATCACCCTCAACCAATTCAGATACATTTACACATGTTTAAGAACGTGGTAAATACAATACAACATGGAGACATTCCAGAAAATGAAAGGGAAGGGAAAAACTAAGCAAATTTGATGTAATTCTCTTTGGATTGTATTTCTTCCTCTTTCCAAGCTTCCTTTCTCCTTCAAGAACTCCAAGAGATGAAAGAATTCCAGAGCTTCAGCCTCCACCACGTTCTCCCCTCTTCAAGTTTATGAAAATAAAACCCTAAAATGAGTTTAAATACTCTGCTACAGTAACCTGCTACAGTGTCCCGTATTATACATGCTACAGTGATTTGTGGAATTATATTTTTATACTTCTCACACTGTTTTGATTACAACTTTTGGTACACTGAATGGATTTATAAACCGTAAATTTCTCCAGAAAATAGACTTCGCGAGCTTTCCAACGGTATATAACATGTCGTCGGGTTCATTGTATATCATTACAATTAAATCAGAGAAGATCACTGACTAGCAGAGGTGAAAATGAAGGGTTTTACTCCATTTTTGTGCAAGTTGCTCCAAAACTCCTACAAACATCAAAACACACAAAAAACATAAAAATACCACGGAATATAGCAAAGAAACATGGACGAATTGATATAAAAGTAATACATAAATAGACACCTATCATTAAACCAAGCGCTTATTGGGAGGCAACCCAATGTTTTTGAAAAATAAAAAAAAAAGAAGAAAAGAAAAATAAAATGAGGTAATAATGATCGATTTTTGTGTCTCAAGGAGATTCCTTTCGTAGGCCATCAAATTGATTAGGTTTTATCTCTCTTTGCCATCTGTCTCATTTGTTTTTTATATTTTTTACTTGTTTTTGACTTTTGTTTGCTATTGTGTTGTTATCTCTTTTATGTGTCTTTAGTTTCGTTTCTGCTCTTTTCTTTTGCTTTCTTTTGTTTAATTTGATTACTCTGTGCTTTGAGCTCATTTGTGCAGCAGCTGGTGGAAACATCCAAATGGAAGTTGAAGTCATTCGCCAAAGGTTTGAAACGTGCATATCTTGGAGAAAAACAAACCCGATCACATTATCGGTAATATCTCTTCTTTTGTCCTCTTCAATGGATGCCGATATCTTTTTGTCGAACCTTCGTAAATATTTTCCTTCACTTCCTCAAAATGCTGTGTTTAAAATTTATAAAGTACGGATGGACTAGACTTTGGGCATTGAATGCTCCTAAAATGTTCCTGCTTGATATCCGATGGCTTATCGAAACCAAGGTGAGATTGTCCGGTGAGCCGGACATTAATCTCGCAAAATACATGCCTGGTCTAGGAAAGAGCTACTACGCCAATAGGCGAAGAGCGAAAAGGTTACAAGTATGTTATAAATGTGCTAGATGGAATTGTAACCAGACTTGTCGTTCATTAGGTTTTGTGTCCAGGAATAGAGAAGATAAACTTTCATTTATTAAGATGGTTTGAGTAATGAGTCGCTGGATAATGTTTTGTTAACTCTCGAGTCACATTCTTGTGGACTTGTTCAGCGTGAATTGCTTAATCTATGGACACAATTTCGTGATGAATTGCAGTGTTATAGTCTAGGGAATCTGACTAAAAACGACCCTGTTTGCCAGTTATAAGAAAACTGGATGGGAAGCAAATCCCCGACTCATAGAAGGCGTTTCAGCCATTACTGGACGTAAAACCAGAGGAAGATGTGAGCCACAATCACAACTACTTGTATATTTGAATGTGTGTTGTTGTTGTAGAATTTTTTTTCTTATTTCGTTTGATCTGATTATCAATGTTGTTTTTGTGTTGTTGTTGTTTGTTGATTTTGTTTGTTTTAATTTCAAGTGTGGAGGTTTTGTCAACCTCCACCGAAAGTTTATCTCTATTTTTTATGCTTCACATGGGAGACAAGTGTGGGGGTTTTGTCAACCCCCGCCGAAAGTGTATCTCCATTTTTCATGCTTCACGTGGGAGACAAGTGTGTAGGTTTTGTCAAACCTTGCTGAAAGCATATCTCATTTTTTCAAATCTTGGGGCGATAAATCTGCATCGAGCAACCCCCACCGAAAGTAAGTCCCCATGTGTCAAAATTTGAGAGTTTTATGGGTGTATATATACATTCTGCATATTTTCATATGTCATTCATAACCTGTCTTGCAATTGAAAAGCATAATATCTAACGTGTCTTACACAAGATTAGAGCACTTGTAGAAATGGAGAAAACACCAATTCAGCGATTCCGCAATATAGGCGTATTTTGCGGATCGCAATTTGGTAAAGATGGAGAGTTTACCACAGCAGCTCTTGATCTTGGTAGGACATTAGCTGCGAGGGGTATTAATTTGATTTATGGAGGGGGTAGTCTTGGGTTAATGGGGTGTGTGTCAACAGCTGCATCCCTAGGAGGGAGCAAAGTTCTCGGCATTTTCCCTAAACCATTAGCTGTACGAGATATCGTAGGCAACACAATCGGGGAAAAGTTACAGGTCTCTAGCATGCATGAGCGTATTGCACATATGGTCATTAAATCTGATGCATTTATAGCTTTGCCCAGTGGTTATGGTACATAAGAGGAGATATTTCAAATCACCTCTTGGGCACAGCTAAACATCCATCAGAAACCCATTGGTTTGTTAAATGTCAATAATTTTTTTTGATGGTTTGTTGTCTTTTCTTGATCAAGCAGTAGAAAAAAACTTCATCTCACAGTCGGCGAGGCAAATCCTGGTTACAGCTTCAACTGCAGGGAAGTTAATTGACAAATTACAAGAATTCGTCTATTCGCCTGATTCAACAATGGCTCGGATAGATTGGTTTGGAGAAGGCAATAAGAGGCGTAAACTGGATTTAACGCTCCATTTGTAATCTCTATCTGCTGGTTTGCTTTGTTTTTGTTTGCTTTCTTTTTATTGTGTTTATTTGAGAGTTTTCATGTTATTTCTTTTGAGCTTTTTCAGGTTATTTCTTTCGTCCCAGGTAATATTTTCTAATCTCGGTTTTTAGAGTGGTGGCTAAAAAAGTTCAAGTTCTCTTGAAACGCATTCTGGATCTCTTCAATCCATAATGGCTGAATAAGGAGGCTAACTTCTAAACTTTGTAGACACATTCTAACTTACTTGTTTTTGTTTGCTGACTTGTTGAACTTTGTTATTTTATGAGTGAGTTTAGTTTTGCATAATTTAGAGTTGTTATGTGTTTTTATCTTTACCAGTTTTGATTTAAAAAAAAATTGTGGAAAAACCTGAGAATGGCAGAATATGGGGTTTCCTTAACCCTTGAAACGCATTCTTCCTTAATAACTTTGTAGTTTGTTTATTTCATGTTGTTTGAAGTGTCTTGTTTCTTGTTTTGTTCTTCATAATAAAGGTATATAAGCTGGAAACTTAAGTCTGCGGGCTACTGGTCCTAAGGATTGTTGAAATATACAATCTTGACTCAGGTGTAACAACGCCGCGTACATCTTTTCTTGCATTTTGTGGGTCGATGATAAGATAATGATTGAATTAAAAATAACTCTTGGAAAATGATAAATTATGCATGGATCTGTTTGCTTGAAATGTTTATTGGTTTTCGCTTTGCTTTTGATTCCTTGCGCAACATTGAGCACTGAGCTATTATCACTGAGTTATTTGTTCACTTAGAGAAAGTTTATGTAATTTAAATGTTTCTTCAGATTTCAATGAATTCTAGCACTTGTTTGATGGTCACTCAAGGCGAAATCCTAGGCTGTGCAACATTGGGGAAATGATTTAGGCCATCTTTAGACCGTTTGAGCCTTAATAGCCAACCTTGACTGAAATTGATCCCTAGTTACCCCTTTGAGCCTTTGTAAGCCTTTTTCTTTGTTAACTCACTAAAAGATTTCCTAACCTCAAATGAATTTGTTCCAAACAGTTTATCCCTTACCTACGAGCATGTAGATCATTCACAATTAAATTTTGAGCTATGTTCTGGTTTTGGGAAGTTAGAGGAGGTTGGGATGTGTCATGAGCAATGCAAGTGAGTTATATTGTGTTTGTAAAAAAAAAGAAAAAAAAGTCAATCTGTACTTATCGTCCACGTACTTATACATTGAGGACAATGTGTTGTTTAAGTGTGGGGGAGGGGAAGTGTAATAAAAAAAAAAAAGAAGGAGAAAAAAAAGAGAAAAAAAGAAGAAGAATAAGAGATCTATACCCTTAAGTGTTCTTAAAAAGAATGAAACAACCAAGTGTGGGGGTGTAGTTTTCTTTTGTTTTCTGCAAAAAAAAAAAAAAAAAAGAAAAAGATTGAGTGTTCTAAATAAGTTTGGGGGAGTAACCTGGTGAATTGAAATGAAGTTGTGTTATAGGGTTGAGCTCTACATATTCTTGAATGATTTATGTGTTTGTGGGTGATTTGAGCCAAATTATTATCCTTTATCATCCCTTCACCCAAGCCAAACGTTACAAGCTTAATAAAGTCCTACTTGATCCTTGGTGTTGTGCATGTCTACATTAGTGTAGAGTGACTTGAAAAGCAGGCCTATGGAGTTCATTTATACACACATCTTCAATATTAAATATGATTCATTTTTATGCATAAACTCATCCGGTTTACAAGTGATTAGGTGAAAATGGCTCTACACACACACACTTGAGAAATTGAAATGAAGCGAAACTAATCTTTAAGATAAAATTCTTGATCAAGTGCATTATTTTGAAGTTTTCCTTGGGTTATAATTAAGTACAATCTTTGAGCCTATTTGCAAGTTGAAGCATTTGTGTGTGTTTTAATTTTTCTTTGATTCTGTTTCGGTTTAGTTTTGTTTCGTATCATTTTAGTTGCTCGAGGACTAGCAAAGTCTAAGTGTGGGGGAATTTGATAGGTGTCTATTTATGTGTTACTTTTATATCAATTCGTCCATGTTTCTTTGCTATATTCCTTGGTATTTTTATGTTTTTTGTGTGGTTTTGATGTTTGTAGGAGTTTTGGAGCAACTTGCACAAAAATGGAGTAAAACCCTTCATTTTCACCTCTGCTAGTCAGTGATCTTCTCGGATTTAATTGTATTGATATACAATGAACCCACGACATGTTATATACCGTTGGAAAGCTCTCGAAGTCTATTTTCTGGAGAAATTTACGGTTTATAAATCCATTCAGTGTAACAAAAGTTGTAATCAAAACAGTGTGAGATGTATAGAAATATAATTCCACAACTCACTGTAGCATGTATAATACGGGGCACTGTAGCAAGTCACTGTAGCAGAGTATTTAAACACATTTTAGGGTTTTATTTTCATAACTTGAAGAGGGGAGAACGTGGAGTAGGCTGCATCTTTGGATTTCTCTCATCTCTTGGAGTTCTTGAAGGAGATTGAAGGCTTGGAAAGAGGAAGAACTACAAATCCTAAGAGATTTCATCAAATTTGCTAAGTTTTCCCTTTTCCTTTCATTTTCTGTAATGTCTCCATATTGTATTGTATTTGTATTCTATCTGAATATGTGTAACTAAATCTGAATTGGTTGAGGGTGATTTCAAAGCCCTTGATATGGTTTTTATGAATTGATTGTGTAAGCAATTGTTATCCAATTCTCTAATTGAAGTTGCTTATATTTTCCCATGTTTAAGGCTTATGATTGCTTGCTGGATTGTATTTGGGTGGCCAACTGAATATAATCTGGATATTGTCTATTGCTCGACTAGAGATCTTGATCCGTAATTGTCTTGAATTTCTAATCATTAGTAGCAAAATTGTGATCAGAGATTGCAATTGGAGAATATAACATAAGTTAAATAATCCGAGCTTGTGTTTTTATTGCTTAGATCAACCTGTCTTTCTTTTCATAATGCATCCATTGAATTAAATTTAGAGAGCTTGTTCTAGGTTGTTTAATGGATAGAGATTAAGTAAAGATCCTATTTTATTTAACAACAAAGTAAGGAAAGATTGGGATAACAGAGCTTGTTGTTATCTACGGTTGATAACTTCAATGCTGTAATTGGATGACAATTCTACGATTAATTCGCAAATCCAAATCTTGTGGTAGAGAATGATCCCTTAACCAGATTTCTCTCATTGATTTTTCACTCAAATTTAACTTTGCTTTGTGTTATTCTTCATTTGCTTTCGTATTAAGTTTAGTTAATCAATCAACAAAACCCCTCCTGTTTAGTTTATTATTGCTGGAAAATAACAAATTCAATTAGAATCAATCCTCGTGGAACGATATCTACTTATCACTTTATTACTTGTGCGACTAGTATACTTGCTAGTTTCGAACGCATCAGCTGATGTATTTGGGTGGCCAACTGAATATAATCTAGATATTGTCTATTGCTAGACTAGAAATCTTGATCCGTAATTGTCTTGAATTTCTAATCATTAGTAGCAAAATTGTGATCAGAGATTACAATTGGAGAATACAACCTAAGTTAAATAATCTGAGCTTGTGTGTTTATTGCTTTAGATCAACCTATCTTTCTTATCATAATGCATCCATTGAATTAAACTCAGAGAGCTTGTTCTAGGTTGTTTAATGGATAGAGATTAAATAAAGAGCCTGTTTTATTTAACAACAAAGTAAGGAAGATTGGGATAACAGAGCTTGTTGTTATCTACGGTTGATAATTTCAATGGTGTAATTGGATGACAATTCTATGATTAATTCGCAAATCCATATCTTGTGGTAGAGAATGATCCCTTAACCAGATTTCTTTCATTATGTAATTCTCAATTGATTTAACTTTGCATTGTATTATTCTTCATTTGCTTTCATATTGAGTTTAGTTAATCAATCAACAAAACCCCCCATTTATTCTGTTTTCGCTTTCGAATAATAAATTCAATTAGAATCAATCCTCGTGGGAACGATATCTTACTCATCACTTTATTACTTGTGCGACTAGTATACTTGCTAGTTTCGAACGCATCCAGGATTACAAATTCTATCCTATGTTTTTTTTTTTTAATTCGCAAATCCATATCTTGTGGTAGAGAAGGATCCCTTAACCACGTTTCTCTCATTGATTTTTCAATCTGTTTAAATTTGCATTGTGTTATTCTTTACTTGCATTAATATTTCATTTAGTTAATCAATCAACAAAACCCCCCCTCATTTAGTTTATTGTTGCTTTCGAATAACAAATTCAATTAGAATCAATCCTCGTTGGAACGATATCTTACTTATCACTTTATTACTTGTGCGACTAGTATACTTGCTAGTTTCGAACACATCAAGTTTTTGGCGCCGTTGCCGGGGATTGATTTTCTAATCGATTTGTTATTTTGTTTTCATTGTTGATTTGTATTTAGTTTGTTTTTCTTTTCTGATTGTTTGTGTTTAGGCGACATGGCAGTAAATTTCCAACAATTCAGTAGCCAATTTGAGCCACAATTACATTGGAGTGTAAATGAGGTAAGCACTCAGAACATTGAACAACAACTTTCTGAGCTAACCTCTCTTGTAGAAAACATGGCTGGAGGACATATGCAGAAACCTTATGCATGTGGGGTATATTCTACCATGGAGCATCCAATGGGCATGTTTCCAACTTTACAAGAAGAAGATATGGAACAAGCCAATGCCATGGGTGGATTTTCAGGACAATCAAGGCAATGGTATGATCCCTTCTCTAATACTTACAATGTCGGATGGGGAGATCACCCTAATTTTAATTACTGGAATCATCAACCAATCGCCCCAAATGCCATACCAAATCGGCCACAAGGTTTTAATCAACCTAGAGTGCAGCAACCATTTCAAATGCAACCACCACCAATGCCTCAATCAGCACCACAACCAGCTCCAGAAAACTCATGGTCGTCTCTCAAGGACATTGTTAAGTGCACTTTCCACTTAATACAATGCAATTCCAGCAGGAAATGGGGAGCAAGTATCCAAAAACTCTCGCAAATCAAATGGGACAATTGGCTACTAGCATGAGCAAATTTGAGGGCCAATGCTCAGAAAAATTATCTTTTCAAACGATGATCAATCCAAGAGAGAATGCTTGTGTGATAACTTTGCGAAGTGGAGAGCAAATTCGAAGTGGAGAGCAAATGGAAACTGGGGCAAGTATCCAAAACCTGGCAAAGAAATCACAAACTGATGAAGGAGATGACACCACTTCAACCATGAACAAGACATCATCTTCTAAAGGTAGACCTTAAAACTCAAATTCCTTCTTATGTTACTCCTCCATCATTTCCTAGCAGATTTGCAAAATCAAAGAAGGAGGAACAAGAACAAGAAATCCTGAAAATTTCTCACAAAATTGAGGTAAATATACCACTTCTGGATGCTATTGAGCAAGTACCTTGTTGTACAAAATTTCTCAAGGAGTTATGCACCAACAAGAGAAAGTTGAAGGAAAATGAGAAAGTAAGTGTGGGGGAAAATGTATTTGTTTCAGCTGTATTGCAAAGAAAAAAATTCCTCAAAATGCAGAGATCCAGGTATGGTCATGAAGGTGTCTATTTTTATATCATTTTCATATCAATTCGTCCATGTTTCTTTGCTATATTCCTTGGTATTTTTATGTTTTTGTGTGGTTTATATGTTTGTAGGAGTTTTGGAGCAACTTGCACAAAAATGGAGTAAAACCCTTCATTTTCACCTCTGCTAGTCAGTGATCTTCTCGGATTTAAGTGTATTGATATACAATGAACCCGACGACATATTATATACCGTTGGAAAGCTCTCGAAGTCTATTTTCTGGAGAAATTTACGGTTTATAAATCCATTCAGTGTACCAAAAGTTGTAATCAAAAACAGTGTGAGAAGTATAGAAATGTAATTCCCCAAGCACTGTAGCATGTAAATACGGTCACTGTAGCAAGGGTCACTGTAGCAGGTATTAAACACATTTTAGCGGTTTTAATGTTCATAACTTGAAGAGGGGCGAGAACGTGGATGAGGCTGATCGTTGGGGATTTCTCTAATTCTTGGAGTTCTTGATAGGAGATTGAAGGCTTGGGAAAGAGGAAAGAAAACTTACAAATCCTAAAAGTTCATCAAATTGCAAGTTTCCCTGCCCTTTCATTTTATGAGAATGTACTCCATATTGATTGTATTTGTTATTCTGATTGAATATGTGTAACTAATTCTGAATTGGTTGAGGGTGATTTCAAAGCCCTTGATATGGTTTTTGTGAGTTGATTGTGTAAGAAATTGTTATCCAATTCTCTAATTGAAGTTGTTTGCATTTTCCCATATCTAATGCTTATGATTGCTTGCTGATTGTATTTGGGGGGGCCAACTGAATATAATCTGGTTGTTGTCTATTGCTAGATTAGAAATCTTGATCCATAATTGTCATGAATTTCGAATCATTAGTAGCAAAATTGTGATCAGAGATTACAATTGGAAAATACAACCTACGTTAAATAATCCGAACCTATGTGATTATTGCTTAGATCACCTGTCGTTTCTTTTTTCATAATGCATCCATTGAATTAAACTTTAGAGAGTTGTCTAGGTGTTTGATGGATAGAGGATTAAATAAGAGCCTATTTTATTTAACAACAAAGTAGAAAGATTGGGGAAATAGAGCTTATTGTTATCTACGGTTGATAATTTCAATGGTGTAATTGGATGATAATTCTACAATTAATTCGCAAATCCATATCTTGTGGTGGAGAATGATCCCTTGACCAGATTTCTGTCATTGATTAATTACCATTTCAATTAAGTTTGCATTGTGTTATTCATTAATTACCGTCGTATTCTGTTTTTCATCTAGTTAATCAACCACCAAAACCCCCCCATTTGGTTAATTGTTGCTGGAAATAACAAATTCAATTAGAATCAATCCTCGTGGGAACGATATCGACTTATCACTTTATTACTTGTGCGACTAGTTTACTTGCTAGTTTCGAACGCATCAAGTTTTTGGCGCCGTTGCCGGGGATTGATTTTCTAATCGATTTGTTATTTTGTTTTCATTGTTGATTCATATTTGCTTTGTTTTTCTTTTCTGATTGTTTGTGTTTAGACAACATGGCAGTAAACTTCTATCAATTCAGTAGCGGATTGGAGCCACAAGTACCATGGAGAGTAAATGAGGTAAGCACTCCGAACATTGAACAACAACTTTCTGAGCTAACCTCTCTTGTGGAAAACATGGCTGTAGGAGATATGCAAAAATCTTATGAATGTGGGATATATTCTACGATGGAGCATCCAATCGACATGTATCCAACTTTACAAGAAGAAAATATGGAACAAGCCAATGCCATGGGTGGATTTCCAGGACAAATGAGGCAATGGTATGATCCTTTCTCTAGCACTTACAATGCTGGATGGGAAGATCAACATAATTTCAGTAACTGGAATCATCAACCAATCACTCCAAATGCCATACCAAATCAACTACAAGGTTTTAATCAACCTAGAGTGCAGCAACCATTTCAAATGCAACCACCACCAATGCCACATCCAGCACCGCAACCAGCTCCAGAAAACTCAGGTATGTCACTCCAGGATATTGTTAATGCACTTGCCACTAACACAATGCAATTCCAGCAGGAAAACTGGGGCAAGTATCCAAAACCTGGCAAATCAAATGGGACAATTGGCCACTAGCATGAGCAAATTCGAGGGCCAAGGCTCAGAAGAATTATCTTGTCAAACGATGATCAATCCAAGAGAGAATTCTTGTGCGATAACGTTGCAAAATGAAGAGCAATTAGATGTCCTGCCAAAGAAATCACAAACTGATGAAGGAGATGACACCACTTCCACCATGAACAAAACACTGACTTCTCAGGTAAATCCTATAACTCCCATTCCTTCATATGTTTCTCCTCCACTTTTTCCTTGTAGATTTGCACAATCGAAGGAGAAACAAGAACAAGAAATCCTGGAAGCTTCTCACAAAATCGAGGTAAATATACCACTTCTGGATGCTATTGAGCAAGTACCTCGTTGTACAAAATTTCTCAAGGAGTTATGCACCAACAAGAGAAAGTTGAAAGGAAATAAGAAAGTAAGTGTGGGGGAAAATGTTTCAGCTGTATTGCAAAGAAAAATTCCTCCAAAATGCAAAGATCCAGGTACGTTCATTATTCCATGCACCATGGGTAATACCAAGTTTGAAAGAGCTATATTAGATTTAGGAGCATCTATTAATGTAATGCCATATTATATTTATGCTTCTTTAAATCTTGGACCTTTTGCGAAAACTGGTATTACCATTCAGTTTGCTGATCATTTTAATGCATATCGCAAAAGAGGTGTGGAAGATGTGCTTGTGCAGGTGAATCAATTGGTTTTCCTAGCAGACTTCTATGTCCTTAAAATAGAGGATGAGACATCTCCTAATCCAACACCGATTCTTTTAGGGAGACCATTCTCGAAAACTATTAGAACCAAGATTGATGTTCATGATGGCACTCTCATCATAGAGTTTGATGGCAAGGTGATATGTTTCAATATTTTTGAGGCAATGAGGTACTCTAGTGACTTACATTCTGTTTTTGCAGTTGACGTTGTTGATTCTTTGTCACAACAATATTTTGAGTTAACTCGCAAGAATGGATTGGATGTAGCTATTAGTGAGCATATAGGGACAAAAAATTCCAATGAGTCAGGAATTTTGATACAAGTGTCCAAAAGAAGAAAAAAAATTGGGGGGCGAAGCTGTGGCCAAGCTTAGATGAGACCATAGCACTAACCACAAATGAGGTTGATGTTTTCGTACATTCAATTTATTTATCTAATGAGCAATTTTCCTTCTGTGATGAAACCAATACCTGGAGCTTGAGTTCCAGACAGTCATTTGGAATCCATGGATCTTGGGTGAGAATGATACTTGGCCAAGAGACAATGGAAATGGGCCTGCACGGAAAAAATACAAGAAGAGAAACTCGTCCAAATACTTATAGATCACAAAATAGCTATTGGGTGGACGATTGTTGACATCCAAGGCCCAGCCATATGCATGGACCGTATCTTGTTGGAAAAAGGATCCAAGCCCACTAGAGAAGCACAACGAAGATTGGACCCTGCCATGATGAACCAACGTCGGGCTGAGGACGTTAAACCAAGCGCTTATTGGGAGGCAACCCAATGTTTTTGAAAAATAAATAAAAAGAAAAGAAAAGAAAAATAAAATAAGGTAATAATGATCAATTTTGTGTCTCGAGGAGATTCCATTCGTAGGCCATCAAATTGATCAGGTTTTATCTCTCTTTGCCATCTGTCTATTTGTTTTTTAATTTTTTTACTTTTGTTTGCATCGTGTTGCATCTCTTTTATGTTCTTTAGTTTATTTCTGCCTTTCTTGTTCCTTTGTTTTGTTTAATTTGATTATTCCGTACTTTCAAATCATTTGTGCAACACTTGAGGAAACATTCAAACGGGAGTTGAAGCCATTGTCCGAAGGTTTGAAACGTGCATATCTGGGAGAAGAACAAACTCAATCGCATATCGGTAATATCTCTCCTTTTCTTCTCTTCAATGGATGCTGATATCTTTCTATCGAACCTTCGTAAATATATCCCTTCACTTCCTCAAAATGCTGTGTTTAAAATTTATAAAGTACGGATGACTAGACTTTGGGCATTGATGCTCCTAAATGTGCCTGCTGATATCCGATGGCTTATCGAAGCCAAGGGGAGATTGTCCGGTGAGCCGGACATTAATCTCGCAAAATACATGCCTGGTCTAGGAAAGAGCTACTACGCCAAGAGGCGAAGAGCGAAAAGGTTACAAGTATGTTATAAATGTGCTAGATGGAATTGTAACAAGACTTGTCGTTCATTAGGTTTTGCGTCCAGAATAGAGAATATAAACTTTCATTTATTAAGAATGGTTTGAGTAATGAGTCGCTGGATAATGTTTGTTAACTCTTGAGTCACATTCTTG